>JAQFZE010003972.1:0-11819 GCA_034695245.1 Dicyrtomina saundersi
GACCTGAAGCGAGCATTTGCTTAAACAGCAGGTTCATAGACATCAGTGCAGTAAGCACTGAGCTACGCGGGCTCGCTAACCTTTTTTTTAAATGAAACTCTTAGTTTGAATAAAACCAGTTTAGTACCAACACCTTGTCGCGTGCTTACTAGACAGATAGGGTGAACATACAAACAGACAAAACCATTTCAAAACAAGCTTAAAATCTGGACTAGGGTGGTACTAAATCGGTAATAATTTACTTGAGATAATTTGTGAACCACCAGCGATGTCGGTACAAGAGAGCAGGGTTGGGGCAAAAACCTTTCTTAGAAAACAAATGAATCATGTCAAACTATAGGCGTGCCACCTTGGATAAATCTTATCTATATGTTTGCTCTCTTCAATGGTAGTGGATCGGTAATAAATAAGGTATACTTTGGTTGACAAAATGTATGGACGATATCTGAGATGTTGCAACGAAATGAAGTGAGGCGTTACTAATTACCTAATTATTTTTTGGACAATGCTTATGGACAATTCATAAGTTAAAATAACAACATAAAAAAACGGCCGGTAATATATTATTCATGATTTTGTGGACATCGTTTATATACCATACCTGAGTCGAAGTGATGCCATGGGAGTAAAATAGCACAAAATATTATTTCGATAATTTGCGTGACGTTATTAGTATTTATTGAGATGAACTCAAAATAATAGTGATATTTATTTACGGACCATCCCTTACAATCTTGAAGTCATATAGGTACGCCCGTGGCATGTAGTAAAATATTGGGATCCGTAAAATAGTAAAACTTAAATGACGTCATTTGCGAACGACCCCCAACTCTCTTTGAGCCATATAGGTGTGTCAGTGACATGAAGTAACAAGGGTCCATTCAACTGTTAATTGTGCGTAACTAGTTAGTATGATCACCCCCAAAAACAATAGGGCACCTGCTACTCGCATTTGTGAGAGTTTGAAAGCAGTTTGAAGGAAATCACTTAAAAACTTTGACCTGTAGGATACGACCAACAGACAGACGGACGGACCATTTCAATAGATGCTCAACATCTAAAAAGGGGGATTCGTAAAATAGTGAAATCTAAATTACGTCATTTGCAGACGACCCCAAACTATCTTTAAGCTAAATAGGTATGTCAGTGACATAAAGTAAAAAGGGGGATCCGTAAAACGGTGAAATTTAAATTACTTCTTTTGCGGACGACCCCAAACTATCTGTAAGCTATATATGTATGAAATGAAGTAAAAAAGGGGGAACCGTAAAATAGTGAAATTTAAATGACGTCATTTACGGACAATTCCGTATTCCGTGTGTTCTTTTCAAAACTATTTTGTTTTATAGTTGGGCATGTGCACTTGCTTTCCACCGCTTCTTTGCGTGCAATCTTAATTCCTTCCACTGGCACTATGCTCACTGAGTGGAGGTGAAAGAACTGTTAGAGTGCGCCCATCTATGTTTCGCTCACCCGTTTTCGCGGTGCTTACTTCTAAATCTGTTGACATTGGTCAATTCAACTTTTAATTGTGAAGCAATGGTCAGTCCGATTAAAGTAAAAAAAACAATACAAACCTGCCTGCTCGCATTTGTGATTTTTTAAAATTAGTTTCAAGACAATCGAGTAAACGGTTTGATCTGTAGCGTGCGGCCAACAGACGGACAGACGGACGGACAGACGGACATGACCATTTCATTAGATGCTTAAGCTCAGCATCTAAAAAAGGTTACATTCATTTCAGTTAAGATCATCGATCAAGGTCAGAGAAAATGTATTTTTTATGACACTCAAGGCCATCAGCCAAGGTCATATTTTATTATCAAAAATGGATAATTTGGAAAAACAATTCAACCTTGAAAAATTAATTTTCTTTTTGTTCATAAAACGAATATGTCAAAAAATCTCACATTGTAAAACATTTCGTCAGAATTTTCATACAAATTTCAAAATCATTGTTTTTAAAATATTTTATAACACCTATTATTAAGGAAAGAAAACCAAAATTTTCACCAAGAAATTTAGTGGGAATTTCAAGCAACAACTACTAAACTATAAGGTTGTCAAGTGATAAAACATCATTAAAACACAGTTTATTTGATTTAATACGGCAGGTAAACCGCTGTTGTAAGCGTATTGTGGCACTGCATCTATTGAAAATGAGATGGCAAGAGCAACATCTTTCAAAGAGCATAAATAAAATAAAAGTAGGCCACAATCAATACAGGCAATGATTAAAGCAGTATTCTACTTAACAGGACAAAATTCTGCAAGATGTTTTCATTGTAGTCAAGGATTCAATAATTGAAAGTGGAATTCTAACGCAGTAGATGAACATAGGTATTATGCTCTACTTGTACTTTTACTAAAATTATATCTCATTATTCTGAACATCTATTTTGTAAAGACGTTAACGTCTGGTGTTGAAATGAAACAAGAACATAAATGTTTACGATTAAAAAGATTGTGTGGTTTTATCCCTCAACTTGCTGTTTGCTTACTTAGCTGATTATGTGAATTCCAAATGTATTCATCGTTTCTGGATGCTGAGCTTAAACATCTATTAAAATGGCCATGTCTGTCTGTCTGTCTGTCCGTCTGTTCTTTATGCTGTACAGGTTACAGTTTCAAACTGATTTTCTTTGAACAAGTTTTAAACGACCACAAAAGCTAGGGAAAAGAGCCCTTTTGTTTTTTGGGTTGCTCAGAGTAACCAGTTTTCCACTATTAACGGTTAAATGGACCAACTTTTTGAGCAATAAAAATAAGTGGTAAGAAAAACTGGTGTCTCGTATGTTTATAAGGCATATACATACTTCCCTCTGAACCTAAGTATAAGTAGGTAGGTACGTTTGCTGTACGTCTACCGTACATTTCACAATCTTAACATAGGGCGCACATAAATAACATATGAAATTGAATGTTGCGGAGCGTTCAAGAATGATGCCAACGGTAAACGGACAAATTCTCCCTTGTCATTTTACCCCCGGACAATTTCTCCCCGATAAGTAACAGCGGACATTATCCCCCCAGTCCTTAAATTCAACAAATGGTATGTGGTAGCTGTAGATGCACTCATTTGTTCAATTTCCGACGTATCCATTTCTTCCTTCTAATGTTAAACAATGTGCTGGAAGAATTTTCAAATCGACGTACCTACTTAAATCATAACATCATTGTTGCGGACTCCTTGTTGTAAATCGTCCAAAAACTATGGTTCAGAGACCATGACACTGACACGTAAATTATCCTTTAGACCCCACTTACCAAGTTTCATCACATTGACATTATGTAAAATGCTTAGGGGCTGGATATAAATGACGTCGCGCAAATTATCTTTAAAAAATCACCCACCCACCTCTAAGCAAATTTACATTCACGTAAATTATCCTTTAAAACGCACCAAGTCCCCAGGAATGAGAAAGAGTGGCGGGAGTTTTTTAGTTTACTGGTAGTTTGAAATACTTTACCAATTCTACATGTTATATGCCATTCGAAAGGTGATGAATAGTATAATTCGAATAACGAAATGTGAATTAGCTAATCGACAAACGTTCTGCAATTTTTTTTACACTGCAATATTTTAAAATTTGTCGTATGAGCAGGATGCCTAAAACAAAAATTTTCTCAGTTTTTCAAGAGCTTTCAAATAATACATCATTTGGCAAAAACGGTCAATTTTAAGAAAAAAAATTATTTTTTAACTACATGTACAAACTAATCACTGTTAAGCTGGTACGTTTAAGCTAATTCGAATTCTCTGTCATTCAAGTTTGAATAGTGTACTGACAATGATTATAATCATTTATTAAGCAATCAACATTTTGATTTTAAGATTTGACAGGAAATTAAAAAAATTATAACTTCTCTAGAGATGGTTCACACAAGATGTCACACAAATTACCAGTTTTGTACAACCGCCTAAGCCCCATGCCGTTACAATACCTTTTAGCAGGGATGCACCCAAGACCTAATACACAAGAATTTCCTCCATCTTACCCAAGAGTAACCTAAGAGGCTTGGTTTGTAACAAAAATTTTATCTTACCATTTTTGGCGTATTTTGTTGGCAATAATATGTTTCAAAACGAAATACAGCTTTTTTGGGCAATACAATTGGGGTGACCAAAAAATTTGAACTCTTAGATACCCAAGACTTCTGGGTCACCCAAGGAAAAACGTTTGCTGCCAAAATAAGCAATTCAAGCGTTTCAAGGAATTGAAAACCCAAGTCTCATATCCAAAACCCAAGGATTCTTTGGGTTAAGTACCCAAGGATCTTGGGGTACGCAAGGAACGCAAGTCATGTGTACCTAAGAGTCTTGGTCTTGCACAAATAATTTTTTACCCCAAATATTTGACATCCCAAACATTAAGCAAGCATTAATTTTTAATATGGAATTTTGTCAATTCCCAACTATATCCACTGATTCTAACGACGACATTATTTGTGGGTGATCCCATAAAGTAGTATTCGCTGATAACAGATCCTTGCAGTGCAGATAAAAAAGGATATAAAATACCAAGTTTTAGAATTGGCGTTCAATTCAAACTAACAAACGTTAATGTTTAGGTTGCCATTAAGCTAGGGCTTCAGCCTCATTTTTTATATATTTGCATTATTTTAATAAAACAAATTTAAATGATCTGAGGTAGAGATAAATTTATTGCTCCATCATTTAATTATTTAGGTATTAATCAATACAACCTTTAAAGACAAACTACTGTCAGATTCAGAGAATATACCAATTAGAATAAACAAACGTAGTGGTTTGTTAAAGGCTAATTATATCAAAAGTGATATTGTAGCGCCATATTACTTTGGTCGTTTACTGAAATCTGTAGATTATATTTCCACTCTAACATGTGATAAGTAATATCTAGGTGAAGATGAAATTTTATTGTTTAAAACTTTCAACACATTAAATAAGCAAAATTAAAGAAACCCTAAAGTACAGTTTAGGGTTTCATGAAAGTTATTACGATGTTGAAAAATCAAAACAAAGCGTTTAACAAAAATTACAAATTTTTTATGGTAAATTTATTTCCTTAGTGTCAATATTAAATCCCACGGAAGATAGTTTATATACAGTAACAATAGCAAACTATAAAAACATTATTCAAGGATCAGATTTGGCTTTTACTAGTGTATAAGAAAATGTATGTCAAGAAATTGATTCGGCTTTAAAATTGTACTAGAGAATTAGATAACTCTCTAAGATTTGTAGCTAATCCTAAATCATATAAGAAATTCAGATCAATAGTGTTAGCTTCAGCAATTAACAAATATCTGGGTTTTGATGTTTCACCATTTAAAGGACAATTTGCTATGGGTAAGCCAGTATATGGCGAGATTTATGTACATTAGGGTGAACGCCTTGTGGATGATAAACGTAATGCAAAAAACAATTACACAAATTTCACGGAACTTATAAATAAACCATGCAATTACCTCAATTTTGAATAGAGAATTCAAGTTGGTGTAATATATATAGCAGTACCACACACATAAGGACATTAAAAATTAAATCTTACAAGAAGAATAAAAAGGTACAAGAGAATTGAAATGCAAGTACACACACTAGATCTTGATTAATATAAAGACGTATTTGTAAGTGTGACAAAGTGTGCAAAATTTAAGCAATACTGCAAAAAAGCTTATTGTTTCTATACTCTGATAAACTAGCAAATTAGTTTGTTGAAAATTTTTTTGCACTAGTACGGCGCTTGTTAATAATGATAATTAAACTAACGAACACGTATTCATTAGCCCTACAATCCAACTGTTCAACCAATGTTGTTTAATAGTAATCGTATGTATAAAGCAACTAATGATGGTGGGCATGTCTCATTTGAGAGTCAAACTTCAAACAAATACTTCAATTTTAACCGGTTGTAAAATAAATATGCGCAGAAGAGGTAGGTCGCTTGTGGTTTATTGAAATAGCATTGTCAAACAGAAAAGACGGGGTCTAAGACGTTTTTCTAATTCAAATTTTAGATGATTATTTCCACTAGCAAAACAGTTTATATTACCTGTTGCAAGGTCCATATTAAAAAATATTAAAGTTGACATTTTAGATGGTAAAAGACCTATAAAAGAACTCTCAAGGAATGTAGTATAGAAGAAATAAGTCTGTTTTTGAAGTTCTAGGAAACGTTATATTTTAAAAAACGCTACTTTTTTACATAATAAAAAATTAAAGAGAAAGTGAATTTTAAAAGATTATTTGATTACAAATTGCAAAACAGTATCAAAAAAGTGAATCAGGAACATTTAAAACAGAAGCGTATGATGTTGCTGTAATACTTACACAACAAAAACGTTTACTTATTAAATCAACTCAATTATGCTTCATCTCTGCTATCCTATTTTTGGTAACGGGTGCAGTAGGTTACGCTTGCCTTTGAAACACTAGCTTTCATAGCCGCATAAAAATTTTAAAAAAATGCCAGAAATAGTTGTAGCTGATAACGTAGCGGTTGTGCCTGCCAAAATTGTTTTGAATTCTTTGTGTCAAAGTTGTTTTGTACTGATAAATAACACAACTTCTGCAAATGATAATTAGGCAATTCGTTTATGTATATCCTTACATTGAAAAATCATTATTATTTTTGAAAGATGTATTTTTGTTCTTACTGTGTCTGAATGGCAAGCGTAATAGTGACGCCAGTTGTAAATAAATATTAACTAAAATATAATCAATATTTTCAGAAGAATAAAATAACCTAATTGAGTCTAGCAGAATACTTTAAAGAGACAGATCCTACGAATACAGTTATAACATGAACATATTGAATTTTATAAAACATATTTGAGATGTCAAAAGGAATCAGCAAGATTAAGTCATTTTCAGACCACATGCAGATATTTTTGCTCAAGGTGACTATCTTTTGTCTGGATGTGACTCAACTGTCGAATTTACACACTTAACGGATAGTTGTTGTTAGCATTTCCCTGCACTTAATTCACCTGCTTCACCAGTTAGATACCAATTACAAAGTCCTAAGGCTTTGCTTATTATTGTTTGACACAATAAATTACCATCAATTGAATTGTAGCATGTAAATTTGTAGTGAAAAAACCATCTTAGTAATTATTCTATGGGCAGAGTTGAAGTTAAAAGTTTTTCACAACAATAACAACTATAACTGCAAACAAAAAAACGTAATCACACGTCAACTTCTCTAATTTAATGGTATTGCTATTGCAACTACGGCAAATATAATTAGAAATAATACAACAAACCTGTTTAAATTTAGAAAGTTTTGTCTTATGTATATGAGCGTTTCTATTAATAGAGATAAAAGTAAAATAAATGCATCTAATTTTGGGTTTTAATGGGAAAGTAAACGTGTGACAAAAGCTACATACAATCGACATAGTGCATAGGAAATTACATGTTGGGACTATCAAATTGATTTGACTGAAGCATATAACCTGATGGTACACATTTTTCCTATAATCCGACTTCTTGGTCTAAGACATTGTCATTAAAACGACATGGAAACATAAAAATTCAACCTAAATTTAGAAAGTGATTGATAACAACAGTGGCAGTATTTGTTATACTGAAACTCAAGGAGTCTTACATATTGAAAAAAACAACGTTTTTCGAGCTGATGACATGTGACCTCACTTCTTGAGTTGAAAACCATCTAATAATAATATTTGAAAATAGAACACGAAATCACTATGCTGTTTTGTTCAGTAATGAGCTTGCATCAGTTTAAATATTTAAATGTTAATAAAATATATAAGTAATAAATACAGATCCTAGCTATAATCCAGGTCACCATTGGACAAGCGTATTTATTTAAAGTAAAAAACATGATCAGGAATTTCATGATTCACATGAAATGTGAATTAATCATAGTCTAAGAGATTTTCAAAACTTTGAATTCAAATCTACAGATTATATACAAAACGATACCTACCAACGTTAAAATAAAAATTTGGATGTTTGCCGTTATGTATTACTAGCAAAAGAACAGGTAGGACGTGTTATTTTTTTGCTCCTGAGTGACAGTAACCTTCCAATCTTTTTGATAGCTTAAGTGAAATTTAATTTGGATTGCTGAGATTCAATTTTTTTGAAAGTTTAGTGAGTTATCGTTGATAATAGTTTTGTAGGCGGTGCAAAAATTTTGCAAAGATTATTATTGGTTGAAGTATAGAATTGGGTTACGATTAAAGTGTACATTGGTGAATTTTGATTTTTTGAATTAATTTTAAAGTTCTATAAGTTTTTAAATTTTATTAGTTAACTATTTTAATGTCTTAACTACAAAGAAAAAAGAAAAACATTGATTTAGCATCAGTCCCCTCCCCAACCACTGATGAAATACTTGAACCTTGTCCAGTATGTAGTAAATTTTACAAAAAAGTTAAAATTCATATAAGTAAAGCGCATCCCAAAGAATATCAGGATTCCATTGCTATGGCGTATCAATCAGTAGATGAAGAAATTAATGAAGATGTAGCTAGTATAGAAGATTCCGTGAAAATGAAAATAATGAAATCCAACATTGCAGGCATTGACGAGTAACTAGAAGTAATGGTTGAGGCTAGACCAAGTGACGTAGAATTTTCCAGCATAGTTGCCAAATTTGCACTTCTTCTTAAGCAATCTTAAGATGTTTTCCCTGGCCCTAAACACCCTGCACAAAAACAATTTGAAGCAGTAAACGAAGAGATACTTTTGTGAATTCTTAAAAGGGATATTCTACCTCCTCAAATTCTTAGAGGGCTTGAAAGCAGGACAAAGAAAAACGGAAGGAAAAGTACAATTTTGAGTTGCTTTAGCATCTATATCGCTATTTAAGACGCAAAGCAGTACGCATGTTGCTAAAATCATCGTTTGCATTTAGTAGCTGTGATATTTCGCTAGATTCAATATATAAATCCTACAATGCTAGATGGGGAGCTCCTAATAATTGTATTCTTAATGACTATATTTCAGAATTTTCTAAGGAAGAGCAGACTAAGTTGATGAATTGTATCAGTGTGGAGTTACCAAAGCAGAGGTCTTCAGTAGGAGGCATAAATTAGGATTCTTTTAGTAGATTAGATGGAGTTGCTATTCGGAGTATTAAGGATATTGGCTGCTTTAAAACAATTGAATTTGATTGGAAGCATTAGGGAGAAGTGGAGCATTGTTCCAGACTGCTTTTGTGAAGCTCGTACTATTTTAATGTATGGGAAGAGTGATAAATCAGATGTAGGAAATTGGAGGCCCATTTCTATTTGTTCAACTTTAAGAAGAATAATTAGGAGAATTCTAGATTGTCGGTTGCAGTCTCATGTACAGTTAAATTCAAATCAAGTAGGATTTTCGAAGTGTGCAGGTACTTTTATTAATACCTCAATCGTTAACAAGTGTCTTCAGAAAGCTAAAAGCGAGAAACGAGATTTTTTTCTAGTGTTTCTGGATGTAAATAAGGCCTTTGAAGAAACGTCCAACTCTCATACTTCCAATACGCTGAAAGCAAAATTGATTCCATCTAAACTACGATCTCTCATTTTAAGTTTAATGGTTGAAAACAAGGCACAAATTCAAACGAGTGAAGGTATGTCGCAGTCCATTGTGGTCAATAAAGGAGTTTTTTAAGGGTCACCGCTTTCGCCTCAACTATTTAACATCTCTATTGATCACGTCATGAAAGAGCTTAATGAGAGAGAAATTAGTGACGCCTATGGGTTTCATCTTCATGACGATGTACCTAAAGTTTCTGGAAGAGGGTTTGCTGAAGATGTGGCGTTGGTATCAGACTCTATTCAAGAAGCGCGAGAGCTGACCAAGATTGCAATTGCTAATTTTAATAAAGTTGGTTATGATATTAACATAAATAAGTGTAAGGTGATTAATATCGTTAAAGGTAAACTTTGTGAAGATCCATTGGTTGTTGATGATAATAATGTCATTGAATCTATCAAACAAGATTAGACAGTAAGGTATCTGGGTGTGAATTTCAAGAATGAAATATCCTTTGACTCAGCATCAACGATAAAGAACTTTACTAAAGATTTGCAAAACTTAGTTGGGACTCCAATGCTGTTTACAAACCAAACAGTCGCAATTATTAATCAATATCTATGGCTTTGTCTTACGTACTCTTTGCAAACTGCTCCGCTAAATAAGTTGCCTAAAAAATTTCTTAAAGACTTGGATAAGCTCATTTGAAGTGCAGTTAAAGATATTCTTGCTATCCCCTATGATTCTCTTAATGCATTATTATACACTTCCACAAAGTGTAGGCGTTTTCAAATTATGAGATCCACTTGGGAGGCTTTTATTCAACATTATAACATTTGTGTTGTACTACTAGGCTGCAACGACCCATACATCCCATTTGCCAAAGACTTACAGGCCGAAATGAAAAGTTGCATTAAAGAGTTACATCTCGATGGAAGTGAAATGCAAGCTAAGTTTGATTTATGTCGCAAAACAAAACCGGGCAAAATTTCAAGAGATGTCTTAAAAAGTCAAGAGTATGATCAATGGTGTTCATTTGCTTGAGAGCAAGGTGTTGAACTGTATAAAGAGTGTCCGTATGGCAATAAAATCATTATTGGAAAATGCGGCTTAACGTTATCTGAATGGTCGAATGCTTTAAAAATGTCTGCTAACGTTTACCCAGTTAAAGCGGTTCCAGGTCGTTCCCTAGAATCGTCTCTTTGCAGGCACTGCAAGGAGAAAGAAACCCTCGCTCACGTTCTAGGAAAATGTCATGTGGGAAGCTTACTGAGAACAAGTAGACATCATGAAGTTCGAACTATTATTGCCAATCATCTGAGAACACTTGACTGGATTGTGCATGAGGAAGTGAATGATGGTGGTTCAAACAGGAGTAGATAGAAGTAGTAGGTTTTGCCTGTTTGTTGGGGTGGGGTGGCTGGAGGGTAAGGGGAAGTACCTGGTGGGGGCACGGGAGATGTGGGAACAATGTGGGCTATAGTATGGGAAGAGTTAGGAAACGTATGATCCTGATGGGCTGTAAGTATGATGGGAAGCGATGAGAAACTTTACGACAGTTTTATATCGCTTCCTATGCCGTGTGAAAACTTTAGCTATGCTGAAGCTTTGCATTCGATGATGTCCTAAAATATCGTACTAGCTCCTTGCGTGCGTTGTTAATGGTGGAAAGCTGGAGTGATGGCGCAGGTTTTATATAACGGAAGGTTTTTATGTACCATAACATATAATAAGGCATTCTTCTTAGTTGTTTTGCTGGTACGCTTCGTCGCCGCTGTATTAAAGGCTAGGTCTTCGCCGTTTGCACTGTGTATGCTATTTTGCTGCAGGATAGAGCCAGAAGCTTGAATAAAGTTGCCATTGTTGGTGATACACATTTTTATTCACACGATTTTATTATATTTTGTGAATTTTTGTGAATAAAATTACAATTTTACAATGTTAATACATTATAGTATTTACACACATACACAACTTACAAGTTCAACCAAAATATTACAAGTAACTAGTTTTTTGCGTGTGTACTATAATACTCACTTTAATCAAACTGCTTAGTAATACAAACACTAAATTTTAAGAGAAAAGCTAACACTTCCTCAAACTATAATTAATATTATTTAATACGAGATATAATGTACAATCTTACAATCAATTAGTTTTGCTAATTCTATCTAATAAAACATAGTAAGTACTACATAACTAAGTACTACACTCACATATACATAACTATTACTTTTAAATTTTAATTAATTTACAAGTCTAAATTTCTAAACAAAATTTACTTTTCATCTAAATCTTTATGACCTAATGGTAAACTATAATTACAATTGTTTGGATCTGGAAA
>JAQFZE010003973.1:0-11818 GCA_034695245.1 Dicyrtomina saundersi
CACGTGTATTTATAATTCTTTTGACTTTGACATCCAGATCCATATAATAAGCACCAGCCAGCTAGTCGGTCGGTTGTTCAGTTTTCTTGTAGACGTAATATTATAACATTTTTTTAGTCGCTAATCTTAGTCGTATAATAAGATAACTAACTATACATTTAATTATATATGCACAACTATTTATACTTCCTCAGAGCCCATTATTCTACATACGTAATATACACGTAGCTACATATATAGGTACGTACATAATTACATCAACTTTATCTTGAAAATCTTCCTTTGTGTTAAGAAAGAAACAAGAACGACGAGAGAATGAACTTGGTAATTATTATTTGAGAGTCAATTTTGATTCCGTGCAAGAAAACGTGTTTCACTCTATGAAAATTATCAAGTATGAGTATTATTATACTACGAGATTATGATGCATGACTATATTTGTACAGGTATAGAACGGTATATAGAAGATATTATTATGACATGCCCGCTGCAAGTATAGACTTACACAAAAAAACACATTGTAAACATAATTATAGGACAGCCATATCAATTTTTGAGCCATGCTTTCAAAATCAACATTCTATCAAGAAGTTTGGTTCGTGTACTGGAATTTTGAATTGGCCGAGGATTTGGAAAGTATTTACACGATAATTTGCTTGTGTGTGAGACGAGACATGACATGACATGACATGACATAAAACAGGGACGGCGGACTGACTTTAGTGAGAGACCTGAATCTGAAATTCTACATTATTTATTCCATGTTCGAATAATTATACGGTTTCCATTCCACTGTTGTTAGGTGTGCTGATACTGGCACTGGTGCTGGCACTGGCACTGGTACTGAAGATGAGACTAACTTACACATAGAGTGTCTATTTACAAAAGTTGGTTAGATTCCATTTATTGTTAGATTCTGAAAACAGCAAGTGACATATATAGCTAGTGCATTGTACATTCCAGGATTTTTTAAAATTACTTTTATTCTGAATCTGAATCTGGAATTCTGCCCAGTTTTCCAGTTACACATAGGAAACTATATTGTGTCAATAGGAATTTCTAGTTAATTAAAAACTGAATTATTGTTTTGTTATAATATGATGATTGCATTGTTACTTCTTTATAGTTTTCTACGAATTCCATAGTTTCAGCCAGGGCATGACACTAATTAACTTATTTTGAACTTATTTCTTAAAGACGTGCAAAATTTATCGGTATTCTCTACACGAGTACAATCGGCAATTAACAATTAAGGAGGTATCAGTTTCAGTTTTCGGTTAATAATAATAATGCATCATTATCAGTATTCACAGAAACTTTGTTATCCTTGTGCTGCTTGCTGCATTAGTGTAGTTGTCGAAGAATAATTATGCATCATAATTATTGGCGATACACATATGAATACTAAATTATTTTTATGAACACGTGCTTGTTTGAAGCTTTTGTAGTACCTACCTAACCTTAAAATAGTGTAGCGTATCTGATACTGGCACTGGTAATCATTACTACAGATAAGATGGGATAGGATTTAGGTCAGGACTTAATTATTTCCATGATTATTCTTATTTCCGTCTGATTAAGAGAAACGCTACAATAATGAAGCTTCCTGAAAAGTATTCTTTATTGAGCAGGGGCTATGTATGTATAGGTATATACCACAGTAACTAATGTCGGGCTGTCGGGATGCTTGTTGCGAATTGCAGTTTATGTTTTTGAGTCCTATTTCTGAATTGACTGAATTTCTGTTGTTGGTACTCCATACATTATTTCGGGATTTGTATGCCATAGATTGTTTGAGTCAAGGTTAAGGTATTTAGTGAAGTAAACAGTTATTGATTATTGGGAAAACACTTATACATATTACATGTTTGTGGACGGTAAGTTGTTATGGACAGTCAGTCTGATGTGTAGTCATTTACATGTTATGCATATGAGTATGGACAATAACAAACCATTTACTTACTAACATGTTTACTTTTATTGTTCCTTTTGCAGAACGTCAGACTCGGACGCTCGAAAAATGTTGGTAGATCAATTACCCCATCATCCTCCTATCACACTGGAATTTAATGATCTTAACTACATTGTGCGAGAATCTCCAACTCTTAAATGTAAGATTGATAATAACTATTATATTTTTGATACCTAACTTATTTACAACTTTTTTTAACTAATGAGGACGGTCCGTAATCGTAACACATACTTATCATCAACGTTCTTCAAGAAACAATGCCTGACAAAGTCGCCATTTTTGTCTAAACTGTATGTCACAAACTATGTATTTGTCGTCAACACTGATTTTGAGTTTAATCTATTGGAAGACACATTTTTCAAGTATTTCTTCCAGCATTTTAATGCGTTTTATAAAACAAATCACTAGCCTAATCAGCCACATGGGATTTTGCGTCCCGACTTAAGCTGTTTTTCAGTCTGCAAAATTAAAATATAAATAATAAAGTAAATATGATGCAGTTGTATTTAATATGCAATATAGCAACTTAATAAATTTTCGTCTCCCCTGCAGAACTGGTTAAAATTAATTTTTTATTATTTTAACCTTTCAAAATTGTTTACGGTATTGTACTTTTCTAAGAATGAACATAAATTGTGTTTATTGGGCGTTTTAGAGAAAGTTCAGATATAATATTTTGCATATTCGAAAACAGCAGACGAAATTTATAACCCCAACCCCATAATGTAATACTAATAGAAGGGAAGCGCCAAGCTGTAGCTTAAAAGCTTTTGCAGGGAGCACAGAGACTTGCTTATAACAAAACTTTAGAAATCAGTTAAATTGTATACTTTCAATACACGAACTAAAAAAGTAATGTTGGCATCGGCGAGGTCCTTCTCAGAACTTCAAGAAGCAATATTATATCATGGCCAATGTATTGGTAATATTTAATATAATTTTAAATGCTCCCTAGATGCTGGATATAGACCATATATTGCAAAGCAGCAGAAATCAATACTCAAAGGGGTGTCAGGATATTTTAAACCTGGTGAATTGACTGCTATAATGGGACCTTCAGGTGCTGGAAAATCTACTCTGATGAATATTCTTGCTGGATATAAGTAAGACTGTAGTTTTAGATAAAACTTATAACAAATGATTCTATAGTTAATGTATGTCGGTGGAAACCAGTGTTCGTAGCTGCTTGATTTGACAGTATAAAATTACCGTAAAGCTTCTGTTACAAGCCAGGTCTCCAATAGAAGCCGGGGGTTTTCCATAAGCGGTAATGTTATTTTTTCCAACTGAAACTTTGAATTTTAAATAGAAGCCCGGGCTTCTATTAGAAGCTTTACGATACATTGCATTACAATAATGTTTCCGGTCGTAAGGTTAACAATAAATAAGCAAAAAAGTTACCAACAAGGTGCGAAGATTAGAATTTATTTAATAACGAATTTAAAACACAGCTAAAACTTATGGCTTTGCTGCAGACTACTTACTCCATGTAATGGAATTACTAGGATTTCCGAATGTATAATCCCATTAACTAATTTCATTTTTATTTTTACCAGGAATCACAATGTACAGGGCTCAATTTTGGTGAATGGTAGACCGCGAAATGATGGACAATTTAGGAAAATCTCATGTTATATTATGCAAGACGACGTGCTCCTTCCTCACTTAACAGTTATCGAAGCTATGCGGTATGCTGCTGAATTAAAACTTCCTCGAAAAACCACTAAGGCTCAACGAGAACTTGCGGTAAGTACTTAACTTTTAGTGTTTAAATAATAATCATGCAAAACTTTGTTGTTTTAACATACACGCTAGGGAGTAAATAATGTTTGCCTTTTGTCAACTAATTAGATTGTGAAAATCCTGGATATCATTGGATTGACGGAATGCAAGAATGTAAGATCTTCAAATATATCAGGCGGCCAAAGGAAGCGATTGGGTAAGTTATTTTTAAGCTGGCAGTGCGACGTACTACTTACACACAAAAAATAATAAAAATAATAATGATTAAATGGCCATAATAAATACTCAAATTCATGTATTTATAATTTGAGAGGGCTAATTTTGTATAAATTGGTCTTGCATTAAAATACGTAATTTTGAATAATTACCCAACAGCAATCGCGTTAGAGCTCATCAACAATCCACCAATCATGTTTTTTGATGAACCAACCAGGTAATTTTTATTCAACTATATACAGACTGAATTAATGTATATAGAGTTTAAATGTCAAAAATATTTCAAAACTTGTGTATAATATCAGATTAATTTGTATTATTTTCAGTGGCCTCGATAGTTCAACATGCTTCAGTTGTGTAGCATTACTGAAAGCTCTTGCTCAAGGTGGAAGGACGATAATTGCCACAATTCATCAACCATCCGCTAGGATTTTCGAACAGTTTGACTCACTTTATCTAATGGCAGAAGGTAGATGTTTATACCGAGGCCCAGTTCGCTCAGTTGTACAATTTTTAGGACGACAAGGTCTTCACTGTCCTCCGTATCACAATCCAGCTGATTTTGGTAAGCCCACACGTTAGGTGTTTGTAACTTTTTGTATTTAATTGAATAAAGTAAGTACTTATGTCGGCACCCCAGAAATAATTAACTTTAATTATAACTGTAGCTATCTATACTTATTTTACGGGTCATATTAGAACTTAATAACTTTTTTGGAAATTCTTTTCCGTATATGTATAGCTATTGAAGTAGCAAGTGGGGACTACGGAGATCACGCCGTTTCAATTTTGGCTAAAGCCACAGAATTGACTTCGGATTCGAAATCCAGTGGTTTGGCAAGTGACTGCTCTGGCTCAGAAAATGTATTAGAAATTGATGGGTTAAAATTTACCTCATCTTCCTCCCCCTCGACGTCGGAAAAGAAACTCCCCGCCACTTTCTCCGTGTCTGTGACCAACGATGAAAAGAATGAAGTTGCCATTCGGCTGATTCCAACATTAGATCTGAAACAAGAGTTGAATTTAACGGAACAAACAGGCTCTTTGGGTTCTATTGATGGTGACCACAGATGTGGGCGGTTTTGGAATCAATTCTTGACATTGTTCAAAAGATCATTTGTCTGTATATCGAGAGACACCGTAAGTTGCTCAAAAATATTATGTAATATAATGTAAATCCATTTTCTTTAATTAAAAAAAAATTAAGTAAAAATGAAGCATAATTTTTAATTTTCATAATGAGCAGATGTTAACTCGCATCCGGTTTGCATCAATTGCTCTCGTTGGTCTTCTGATCGGTGCCATTTATCATGATGCCGGGAGTCATGCAAGCAAGTGCTTCAATAATGCTGGCAATCTCTTCTTTGGTCTTCTCTTCTTGGTTTTTTCTGCCATGATGTCAACAATTCTCACTTGTAAGATTTAATTAGCGTATTATACAATCTATTTTCTGCTCATACCCTGTATAATTGTTACATCTCAAATATATTCTAAATTATATCTTATATAAATATATATTTTATTTATTTTATTCTCATGTTTATTTATTAATTTTTAGTCCCTTTGGAGCGGGGTGTGCTGATTCGGGAGCATCTAAATTGTTGGTACTCACTTAAGTCATACTACTTCGCACGAACCTGTGCTGACTTGCCATTTCAGGTAATTTAAACTTTGAACTTATTGATTTTTTTTATGCTCGCAAAGTACTTTAATTTGTGTGCAGCACTTTCATTTCTGGAATAATAATACGTATTTTTTTTGCCGGTACAGCTGTTTTACCCAACGTTGTATGTATTGATATCGTACTTCATGACGGAGCAGCCTCTGGAGTTTTTTCGTTTCGGAATCGTTTGTGGAATGGCTATACTAGTCTCACTAGTAGCTCAGTCAATTGGTCTCTTAATTGGAGCAGGGTGTGCCATTCAGGTGAGAAATTAAGCGATTGGTGAAAGATTTAAAGAAAAATTATAATCACTTATATATCGTGTGGAAAATTCCAATGTATATATTTTACCTTCAACTTTTTACGATTTCTTTGAGATAGAATGCAGTATTTGTGGGGCCCATCACAACAATTCCTATATTCCTCTTTTCGGGCTTTTTCGTGACTCTGAATACTGTGCCAGCATATCTTCGATGGGTCTCTTGGATATCCTACGCCCGATTCGCTTTCCAGTCAACTCTTACAGCTGTATACGGATATGACCGAGGGAATCTGAAATGTTCCGAAGCGTACTGTCATTTTAAAAATCCAAATAAATTCCTTGAGCAACTTGATGCTGTGGATATCTCTGTAGCTGAACAAGCCGCTTACCTTGTCATTATTCTCATAGTTCTACGTGTCCTTGCTTATTGGGCACTTCGTCTCAAAATCATGGCAGAAAGAATCTAAACTAAAACAAAAAAAAACAATTTTGCCGACTTTTCTGGTCGAATCTAAAAAAAAACATATAATTATTATATAGTTATATTATATAAAGATTAAAAATGTCAAAATGTGTTATTTGTAGCTTTAAAAAACGTTTCTTCGTTTTGTATAAATCTGTGTTACATGTAATTTTATTGTGAATTAGATAGACTGTATGTACGTACATAAGTCGAATTTGAATTTGAAGGAGTCGAAAGTCAAGTGAAACGTCAATATGAACAAAATAGTGTGATTGCGCGCAATAATAATATAATTAAACTAGCTATAGTTTTAAGTAGGACTTGGTAAGATTTCATGTTAAATTATAACGCACAAAATATAGTTAGTTAGTAGTGAAATGTTATGTTAAAAAAGAAAGAAACGTATTAGTGTTATTGGAATACAAAACTAAAAGACGTTCGCGCTCTCGGTGAATACTTATAGATAATCATAGTTATTATACAACTCGCAAAAAAAAAACTTAGGTAACGGTACAGTACAGTAATTATTATACATTTACTACTCAAAGAGAGGAGAGGAATGGGGATATTGTGAAGATGACTTTCAACTTTTTCATTTTTTCGAGTACACAATTTATTATATTATAAGTTACTTTTAATTACTTGGTGGACTTAGTATTAAAGTAGTTTAGTTGTTATTTATTTTGTAACAGTACAACAGTGAGGTATATAATATAACTCTATATTTATTCTCTGTTCCTGTTGTGTCGTATTGCGATTTGATATTTTGCAAACCTTCAGTCCTAAGTCGATTTTATTACAAGATAAAATGTTTTTTTTATTTCCATTTTCATTCATAATAAATTATGTAAGCAATTTTAAATTAGTCAACCCATGACGTACCCTGTAAGTTTATTATTATTAAATGTAAAATTCACTATTGTTAAAATAAGTGAGTTTCGTAAAATTCTGTTTCAATTTTTCTTTTAAATATAGCGAAAGCTTTTTGATGACTTTGAACTCACAGCTCGAAAAGCTGTCTCAGCACCGACAACTCATGCGGAATTTAATTTAAAATAATATGTTGAATTTACTATAACTCGCCCTGTAAGACGAACCTTAATGTTCAGGTTAAATTTTATTCTAATAAAAATTAATCATGATTTCTTTTCAACTTTATCTGCAGTTTAGTCACTAGTTTGAAAAATTAATTAAACAGTCTGTCTTCGTCCATATAATACGTCTATAGTAATAATATCTATACCTATACTGCTTAAAGCATGCATTATTTATGTCCACATACAATAAATAATGTAAAGCGTTATTAAATGGCAAATACAGGAAAGGTTTAGTAAATTCTTAGGACTAGCGATTACACTATCTTACACATGGCTACAAAAAGGCAAAAACTAGACTGGTTTGGTATATCTATCTTATTTCCAGAATTAGACGGCGGGTTGATGTTAATAATATAAAGCGGTTACAAATACTGTGCAACATGAATGACACCAAGTGTCAAAAACTAATATGTTACGAGGAGGCTCTAATTCTCTAATAATTTTGTTTGGTATTTGATCGGAATGAAAATATTTTACATACATTGTTTTCCACATATTACTTTTACTCATTAGAATGTCAATTTGACTGTAAATATAAAGCATATATGCAAATTATTAATAATTGCATTATCAGAGCAACTCCATGCTGCAGCCAGTTCCAGTATTTGGATAATTTGAATTTATCAGTTGCAGTCCCAGTTTGAACATTGAATCACTTACAACACTGGACACTGGTCAAAAGAGAGATTGAAAGTAATAATTATGCCTATAAAGATCACAGAGTCAGGTTTCAGTAACGTCTATTCTGTATGCTCGCTACATACATCACAGCAAATAGTGATAATACATAAAAATAAAGCACACTTGCCTTAAGCCTGAACATTAATCTGAACTTCTTTTTATCGTGTTATAAACTTATTGTAAATAAATATATAATGATTGCCTGTAGTTATAGCCATGTCGTTTGGAAAACATACGACAACGTTTCATCGGTTTAATGCGTGAGGCGTACAGTGTATAGGAGAGAAAGTATAGTAATCTTTACTGCATTATTTTGGATTCAAAAAGTATCGCTTAAAAACCAATACAAGTACTAGTAATAAGTAAGTAGGTAAGTTAGTATATAGACCTTATGGGTTATTGGAATTTGATCATCAGCAGGCGAGTAATAAAACTGACATGAATAATTAACTACTTCTGAATTGGTACAACTGCAACAGTCAGCGTCAGCGGACAATGAGACAGTATATATATAATTAGGTACTATGCACACATAAAACAAAAGTTACATGCATCATAACGTAACTGCAAATACATAGTGAATCATTGAGTCTGGTAGTTGACAGACACTGATATTGATGTTCGGTCTAATTGTAATATATAGTATAGTGTGATTTTAATTACTTTTGACTTTGAATTTACACATAAGTCATAGTAACACTACATATATTAATATTTTTCTCTACTTACATTTAGAAGGATTTGCATTTTCAACCATGGAAGTTTCTTCAAAGATCTCGAAAGTTCTCCCGCATTCTGCTAGTAGTCGTATAATATCCGGCAATAATATTGTAACTTGACACATTTTCATTTCCAAACGTTTTACAAACGACAGTGGAATTGTGTGTGTACAATGTTATTTAGAGGGGGTAAACCGTCGTTACCCACTAACATTCCAGTATACTACATTCGTATTCCAATTTGATAATTAATTGCACGCATATATTCGAGGCAGAAAGATCTTCCAGGAGGATTCTAGAACATTTGGATCATTTGAGTCTCTCAATAGTAATTTACCAGTTATTAAAAATTGCTGTAATGTTTTACTGAAATCGTCCATTGTTAGTACTTTCCTTTTTAATAGGTTATTTTGGTGGTCCGGTATAAATACCGAAATTAAAAAGGAGTTTGAAGCAGTCCTGCTTTCCTTCTAAGTACCCGTTTCCAGTCAGAACATCTCAAAATTTTTTCTTGTATTTTAATTACACAAGACGAATTAACTTTGCTGATTTTAGATCGCTGATTACAATCTAAATCATTTACGAGTTTCACTTGACTGTAAATTGAATCTTTACATTTCACTGTTTGACTGGGGTCTCAAATAACAAGGTAAAATATTTTTTAATCTTTTGATAACTCTGCGCCTGCTGAAGTATTAAGTCTGTCTGTAAATTATTTTTTCATATTTTTAGTAACTCAATTTGCAATTGAAGTTTTCTTCTGGGATTTGCTAAGTTATTTAAATACAAGCCCCTAGCGTTAGTTTAATTAACATATTGCAAAGCAAGTATGTATTTGCCATGTTTTTAGTCATTTGGTCCACTCTATTTCTGCCTCATTAATTTTAATTGCATAAGTTAATTTCTTGGTCAAGGAAGGGATCTCGTATGAAAATAATAAATATTAAAGGAAAATTGCAAATATTTCAGTCAACAAAAAAAATTTTTTTTATACGGCCAGCATTGTAATACTTTAACACGCGCAAAAATTTGCATAAAAATCCAACGTTTTAATAAATGGGGGAAAAGTTAAAATAATTGCGAATGTTTTTAGCTGAATAGCTTGGTAAATGTATTCTTCGGTAATTGCTATTAATTCCAATCTTAAAGATGAAAGAGTTTTTTAATTAAATTCCAATAAAATTGAATCGAATAATTGGAATAAAGGTTTTATATAATTATTAGCTTACTTAGTAGGTAGGTACCTAGGTAGGAGTTTCACGTTTCCCCATTCCCCACCTCTTACAACGCCACTAAATCGTAGGTGCGGTGCTAGCATACATATTAATAGATCAATGTTATTAGGTGTTTACTACCTACCTGCCTACGTATGTACTTATGCCTTAGTAAGTAGGTAGCATATACTTGTGGGCCTGTAAAAGCTTCTTACTTCTGGGCCATGGGTTTGTTCAACTATGTGGTATATTTAATAGTAAATTAATCAGTCGTACAGTATATTTTGTATGTGGTGTGGTGCGCTGGTGCGTGCCAGAACGTAGGTACTTCTTAATTATAACTTTTCATTTTTATAAGGATGTTAATTACTTATTCAATTTTTGCATTAATTATGTAGTTAGTTGAGCTAGACATTAATTCACGAACTCAAACAAAGTATTAAAATTAAAATTACCCTAACTATCCATGCTACTAACAATTACAGATATAATCACGCCGTAGCACTCGTTCGTACTTCGTATGCATATATTTATTTTGAATTTAATTCTGCATTGCTCATGATACACAGGAAATTGCGTAAAGATTATTATCCGCATTTGATTTATAAGAGTTGGCAGTTTTAGAGAAAACATTTATGTATGTATAACACTGATCAATATAATGGATTGTAAAATGAAGCAAGCCCCTCAATTTAATATGTATTTGTAATTTTATTCAATATATAGCCACAATGGATGTTAATACCGAACTGATGAGCATCTCTAAAAACGAGTTAAATAATTTTAAGGAATATCGCACAAGGGGCGATATTCTTGCAGACAAGATTTTCAAGATTTTAAGTTCAAGATCAGCGTTTCCTATATCACGTGTAAAAATTGCTGGCAGCATTGGAAAAAAAACTGCCTTGGGAGTTCAAGACCAACCGGACTTTGACCTTGCGGTTTTTATTAACAATCAACAGCCACCGTTTGAGACTATTCTCGAAAATTTCCAAAGGGCTCTTTTCAAGTATCAGTCCCATGTCTTTTTTCCAGAATACAATATTACACTTGTTGCTGAAAGGATGACTCCCCATTCAATACAATTTAAGGCAAAGGATGGAAATGGCGCTGGAGCTGGAGATTACTTTTCTTTTGATTTGCTTCCAGCAGCAAATCTACTGGATCCACAGCACGAGCATCTAACAGCAGCAGAAAGGGAAGAAATTCAGACGGTGCGTGCACTAAAATTAATTTCGGAGCTTCGGGATCCTAAGAGATCCTCAAGTTGTTACAGCAGCAGCATGTGCGAGCGAACCATTGCTTTCGTGAGTGAACGAAGCCCATTTGTACATGATGTAATTCGCTTGGTTAAATTATGGAATAAGAATGTAACCTGCCCGAGGTTTTATGGAAGGTCAATGATGATGGAACTGGTATCCATATGGTCTGGTGTAACTGAGGAGCAAAATGCTAGAGGATCTGGTCGAGCGGCGAGCATTGCGTCTGCGTTTAAACTCGTTTTGAACATGTTTCTTGACTTTGATAAAAATATGGTCGTTTTCTTTACCAATCAGGCAAATCTAAATCAGAGGGCTCTCTGTGAGGTAATTACTTTTGATTAAAATTAAAATTCGTAGGCTGATAATTATTCTGACATGTAAATTAAAATGAAGTGAGCGAAATAGTTAGGGTGTTAGTAATAATTATAAGCAATTTATTGAAGTATATTTAAACCATATAATGCAGGAGTACGAGAGACAAACTACTCAAAGACCGATTATTCTGGATCCGGTCAACCCGTATAAT
>JAQFZE010003974.1:0-11814 GCA_034695245.1 Dicyrtomina saundersi
GTGTGTTGCGATAATTTCATTTTTAATATTTAAAATTTTATACAATACTTTTGTAGTGTGTTGCGATAATTTAATTTTTAAGAGGAGCGGGGGCGCGAGGTGTGGGGTGGGGTTATTTCTGGGTTTTTCGTGCGCATGCGCAAGTAATACATACATACGTACATACTTACATACATACATACATACATACACACCACCAATTCTTACGGGATTTTTCCCGGTTTTTAGTTATTTCTGTTTAATAATAACTATCCCCAAAGTTTTCGGGGAGTGATTACTAGTATTACGCACATAGTTTTTTTTTCGTGACCATTTTTTGACCCTTTCAAATATTTTAGCATCAAAATTATACTGGACATTGGTTGTGGGAGCGGAAACGTGACTAAACTCCTTTCAAAAACAATCCCACATGAGAAAATATACTCGTTCGACATCGAACCATACATGGTGGAACACTCTAAAAAAAATAAAAAATAATCCAAAGGACATTGAGTTCTTCGTCCAAGACATAGCTGTCCCATGGGAAGTCCTGAACCAAACGCTGCGCGACCTGGAAGGAAAAGTTGACCTAGTTTGGTCAAACAGGGTCCTTCACTGGATCCCCGATGACCTCCGTGCCCGTGCAGCTCAAAACATTGTTCGACTCCTTCGTAAAGGAGGGCGTCTCTACATCAACACAACATTGACCATTGACCCCCTCCACGCCTCCTTGACTCCTGAGGTCAGGGCTGAGTATGAAAAAGTGATAAAGGTCCCAAGTAAGGACACGTAGCACGACTGGTGGCGCCAGTATTTCTCACAAGCGGGCCTTTCATCCCTGAACGTGGACTTTTACGAAAAAGAATATGACTCTGGATCCCATGAAATCTTCCGGTGGTACTTGGACTTTCTCCACTTCTGGAAGCGCTACATTCCTGCAGACATTCCTGTAGAACAACATGATGAAATCCTTAAAAAACTGAGCGACGATTTTTTGATCACCTGTCGACATCCAATTGGACAGCCTGCTCTCCTCAACCCACTCGAGACACTCACTATATGGTACTATGGCCAGTTTCGAATTATTGGTGTCAAATAAATGTCAAGATTTACTTACTTTCTGTAAGTGTGCTTCTTGAATTAAATATAAAACCAATGTATAAAACACCATCAAAAATTGTCAATTCAATTCATTGTATTAAAAATATCATATAGGGTCGTCTATAAGCGAGCCCGCGTAGCTCAGTGCTTACTGCACTTATGTCTATGAACCTGCTGTTTAAGCAAATGCTCGCTTCAGGTCTTGGGATCGAGACCAGTGGCGGTGGCAAGTTTTCCCACTGGGTTTTCCTTATCCACAAGGCAGTGAAGGGCTCGGCGGCTCCAAACGTCAATGTAAAATGAAGTTCGCCATAGAAGCAGGCCCGACTAATGTTGGAAAGACAAAACCGGTGTGATGGCACAGTGCAAGAAGTGAATTCGAGGTCGGGCACCCTGTAAGAACTGCGGTTAAATCGGGGCAACCTCAAATTTATTTTTTTATTTCATTATATAAGGTCGTCCATAAATGACGTCATCGAATTATCCCTATTTTTAGAACCCCCCTGGGTCACCAACTTAACCATTGCGTAAACGTCCATCTTTAACGTGGGATGTTGCTTTAACATTACGTAAGTGGCCATATCTGTGACTGTGACATATCGCCTGAGAATAATCAAAATGACCCATCTCCATTTTCAACTGAATACGAAATAGTTTTAGTTTTCAAAATAAGAGCGCTGCGGGACGTATCCCATGGCTCTGAATTTTATTTCATTTTAATCATTTATCATTACATTACAATAATAGAATTGGGAGTACCGATTGATTCGCATATTTACAATATTGAAATTCGCAAGCACTTACATTCATCATATACTTAAATATACATGGTGCTACTTTAGTCATATTTTGCTGCGCACAGGCAGAATGTTAATAATTGAATTATTGTGGTTATTACATTCTAGCTTACACATGTAATATGTATTAATTTTAGCCGAGCTGTAAAATTGCATTGTGTTCACATAATAATAATTTCAGATTTGCTTATTACACAATAATTTGTTAAGCTTATATAGGTAGTATTACAGGGTGTCGCGTAGTTAGTACTTACTACTATACAAAATTATTTTAAAGTTAAATTAAATCTTTTTTGTACGTTACATTTTAATGGTACATGCATGTTCAGTACAATATACATGTTAATTACCTACGACTTGGCTTAGCTGGAGTTGGTCGTCACAGGTGAAGATGGCTTGTTTGTGGCTTTGCTTGATAATTAGCTTATTCCCGAGAATAGTGGTCCTAATGCTGGCATCGCTGTCTTTGTAAAATCGTGCTTCCGTGGCTAGGCGTACGTGTATCAAATTTTCAAGTTTAGTTCGTAGCTTGTCAATATATATGTTCTTCGTCGTCTCGTGGTTTTTAAGCTGTGCTTTTGATTTCATGATTTGCATTTTGTCCATTTCAGTTGTCATTTGTCAAAGATGGGTCTTATTTTACCTTCTTGTGGTTTCCCAATTCTTGCTGCCTTTTCGTAGTCAAGATTGTAAATTCCAAGTTTAGATGTAACATATTGAAGTTCTTTGTGCAGGTTTTCATCACATGTTTCCTCAATCCCATAGAATACAACAGATCTGAGATTGTCATATGGTGTGGCTGTATTTGAACTGTGTGAGTACTGGTTGAACGTTCCTTTTATCACAGTAGACTGCGTCAATGGTTCAGGTTTAATTAGCTTACGTGGTTGTAAGTGTCGGGTAGGTGGCTTTGTGACCAGTGGCGTAGCCAGGATTTTTTCGCGGGTAGGCCAGATTCGTCGAACCCCGACCCCCCCCCCCCCTCCTTTTCGCACCCCATTTTGTTTTTAGGGTTTACTACTAGTAATAAATAATTTTTGTGGTGTAAACAAACAAATTGATTGCGTCGCTTTGAATAGTACACAATAAGACAATACAGGGTGGCCCATTTATTCCGAATTCCGAAAGATTCTGACAGGCTATAAAAGTTAAGTTTATTATTCGAATGAAACGAGCCAAAATAAAGAAAATTCCTAGGTTTGTTTGGTGGTTGCATACATAAAGAGCAACTAGAAACTTAGAAGGGCTTAAGAACGTGAATAGGCACTTCAATTTTGAGGTGCGAATTTAAAAGTACGAATTTGATAATAGTCACTAAACAGCTGCCATAATTATTTGACCAGAAAACGATTTGTTTTGATTTTTTAGAATTTTGTGGTTCCTACTGTGTTTGCCTGATTTTAAAAGTAATATAGGTTTGTGATTTCCAGAACATTACGTAAAACGTGGTTTCTGGATTTTTGGAATTTCAACTTAAGAATATTATTTTTTGTAGAAGATAAATTCGTACTTGAGGACCGCAAATAAAAACTGACAAAGGATCACAACCGGGCAACGTGAAACTACACATACATTTGTTTTCTGAAACGAGCGTGTAGAAAAGCGGAGTAGCGTAGATAATATTTTAGAATAGGCCTTTTGATTTGTTAACGGAATTTTTAAAGATATAAATTGCTAACGATAATTAAATGGATTTTATGTTTAAATTTACTTTTAAGTTTCCAACTGTGTCTGACTCTGCAGGCTACATTTCTCAACCGATTTTAATAAAATTTTCAATTTTTAATAGTTCACAATATGTTTTAAAAAGTCATTTCTGGGATTTTAAAAATTTAAAGTTTTTTTAAACATGCGATTTTGTATAAACAGCCCCTAAATCATTAATACTTTTCAGAAAACAAACATTTTTTGAACTAAAAAAAAGCATATTTAAATGTTTTAATAATATTAAAAAATAGCAAAACTAAAAAATTCCGTGAAAACTGAAAAAGAAACAAAGTTACAAAGAATCTATTTCTTTTAACATTTTTCAAAATTTGCGTGGCAATTTTTGATTTTTTCGACCTTGCATCTCCTTAATTTTTCACCCGATTTTCAAAAAGTTTAAGATTATCTTATCTGTATAATATTTCAAAAATACATTCTGGACTTTTTCAAACTTAATTTGCTTTTTAAAAAATATATGTGTCCCAATTTTGGGGATCAATTGAAATACCGCATTTTTAAAAATTATTGCAATTTTTGAATGTTTAAAATCCAAAGGGTTGTTTTTAAAACTATTGTAACAATCAAAAATTTTAAATTTCATCAAAATCAGTTTAAAAATGTAGCCTGCAGATACAATTGAAAACCTAAAAGTATATTTAAATATGTCATCCATTTAATTATCATTACCAAATATTTTTAAAAATTCAAATAGTAGATATCAAAACTTTCATTCTGAAAAAGGATTTTTGCTAGTTTAATTTGTTCACAAGGTCTTTTCAGAAAAAAATGGTTTCACCTGGCTCGCTTGCGACCCTTTCTTTTAGGATTTTGGTCTTGCTGTCATCTAGTACGAATTTGCTGGATTTTTAAAGGAATGAATTTTTCATTATTAGACAGTTCGCCACCTTGCGATTATTTCCTTCTACTTTTGGCCTATGCTCAAGAATTATTTTGAGCAATACGAAAATATCGTCAAAACTATTTCTTGAATTACAAAATATTTTAAAATTACTTTTTTAAAAATAAAAATTGTAAATCCTTACCATAGAATAAAGCAAAAAATTTCCATTTTCTGCAAAACAATTTTTTTTTAAATTCGAAAACCAAGAAACATGTTTTCGGATAGTGTTTTAGAAATCACAAAACTAAAAAAGAAAGGCCTACAAAATTAATTAAGCAATGCAAAAGTTTTTGCCTGTCTAAAATTCAGGTATTCTAGGACCAATTCTATCTGTAGGCTCTCATTACAGAAGCTTACTTCAGCATAGCTTGTTTTGTTAAATATGTTGGCCTGAAAAATATTTGTTGGTCTATTTCAATGGTCCGTAATGATTTTAAGATTAACGCATGCATGCTTATGATTACGAAAACGTCTAACGATGAGTATTGCTATTGCCAATCGCTACGTTTTATCGTTTCGTTAACTACGCAAATCGCAATGCTGTAATCCATGTGGATTTGGATACCTATTAATTATTAATAGCGAGGCAAAATATTGAAATATTCCAAGGAGTTATAGCTGGTAGTAAAATATGCTATCCTTGTTGCTAAGTGCCTTCGTAAAAACGCTTTTTCTCACACAAAAAATTAAAATCCCTTATATGAATTTATTTTGTTTCGAAAATCTTGGGTAGGCCTTGGCCTAACTAAAAACCTCGAGTAGGCCCAGGTCTACCTGGCCTAGGCCTGGCTACGCCACTGTTTGTGACTGCTGCAGTGTTGTTATTAAAAATGTTCGTCGCTTTTAGTTGTTTTGTTCGAATTTTAGGATGTAAATGTTGGCGTTTAGTTTTTTGAATTTTAATTTCAATGTTTTCCATTCTAACAAGTAAAGGCTGAATAATCCTGCAAGCTTTGGCTTTGAGTTGAGATATTTGTTTTTGCATTTTTGTTATACTTGCTAATATTGGATTCACAATTAGTCTGGCTTGCTCTTTTAAATCGATAATTTCTTTTTTCACACCCTGTACATCTTGGCGCATATCGTATAGTTTGTCGAATATGACCTCCTCTGCAGTTTCGCTTATGTCGTCAAAATTATATTCGTATTCATCTCCGTAATCACTTTGTGCGTAGTGTGACATTCTATATTTTTGCTTACGATGCTTGGCCACGTATATAAAGGATTAATTATAACTTTAGCACTTGTTAAAAATATTGATAAATAATTTTAAAATTATAGCAAAATACGGTTTAGGTAATTTGAAATTTCACTAGCTATATATATTTCTTGGATTCTTGTAAAATTTCACGTCTAATGGAATTATTTACGGCTGATAAGGTTAATTATTAATGGTTTCAACTTGTGTTTCTTTTTGTGTGCTGTAAAAGTAGGTGTTGCACGTTTGGTGTCTCAATCGGTACTCCGAATACGAAATATACAATGTACAAACAATATATGAATATCGTCTAATCCTTAAGGCATGTAAAGAGAACATATGGAACTTTTCAAAAACGTGTAATTAGAACATTTTAAACTTTTCAAAAAAGTGTAATTAGAACATTTTACACTTTTTAAAAACGTGTAATTAGAACATTTTACACTTTTCAAAAACGTGCAATCACAGCATTTTACACTTTTTCGAAAAGTGTAAAATGTTCTATTTGAATGCTCTCAATACATATTTGAATATTTGTGCAGTTTTTAGGAACGTGTAGATAGAATATTTTGCACTCTGCAAAAACATGAAAATGGAATATTTTGCACTCTTGAAAAACATGGGAAAAAAACAATTTGCCCTTTTCCAAACATTGTATAAATACTTGATTTTGCAGATTTGGAAACGTGTGAGCACTGTTGAATAATCACGTAAATAGAATATTCTGCACCTTGAAAAAATGATGAGAAAAAACTGGACATTTTGGAGGGATCAAAATATCGGATTTAGGATATTGCGGGAAATTCAAAAAATCTGATTTTTTGAGCGTTCGTAAATAAATGTATGAGGAATATATATTCGTTACAATGGAGTACGCATAGCTTTCTCGTAGTTGCTGCTCCTCAAAAGTGCTTTTCATAACATGGAACAAGAATAATTCTGGATTTCCAAAAGTTGGTTTGGCCCGAAATTTGAACCCTGTGTTTCTACCCAAGTGGGTAGTGCATAGTTGGACTTTGGAAGGTGGCAATTGATACTCATTATTGCACAGGAAGGATGGGGACATTTGGAAGGCCCTAATTTTTCAAAATGTAATTTTTTATTTTTGTTCCACAAATTCTCCATTTAATATTTGCAAAATTTTGAGATATTTTTTGAAAACGCATTTTTCAACCATTATTTTGATAAATTGTGCGGATACTTGGCATTTGTTTTACCGTTCCAATATTTTAAATACTTGAAAAGATGCCATGAATGTAACTCGTTGAATGCGCTTCCTGGGTCAACACTACTTTCCCCTTGAATAGACCCAACGAGAGTCTCCAGTTTTTTCTTTGTCATTTCAATCAATTTTTCGTAACTGGGGAGATATTAAATAGGGAAAGTACACTTTTTGGCGCATTTAACAAAGTTTATTTTTATGAAGGGATCATACACAAACAACTTGATGGACTACCCTAGGTGGGTACGAAAAACCAACCACTTGCCCACACATGTTAAAATAGTCACTATCCTATTCTCGTACTTGGGGGGTGCTTTTCAGAAAACTATATTTCATCCATCACATCACTCATGGACCATTCCATAACCTCTTCTGTACAATCCACCAGCAGCCAGCTTTTAGGTCTTCCCATCCCTTGAAAATCCATTCCAATCCGAAACACGTCACTTTCTCAACTCACAACTTTCACTCTTCCATATTTAAGATTTTGGGATCGTCCGCAAAAGACGTCATAGGTAGACTAGATGGGTCTACTTGACACCCATCTTACACATGTTCATTTACGCAATGGTTAACCCCATGACGGCCCGGATTTATAGCGTCATCAAATTCCACATTTTTCCAGAACGTATCTTGTGCACGAACCTTTCCCATCACGCTCATTCTCTTGTTCTATTCACATGTGATTTCAAAAGCGAAAAACATGATATTTACACATTTTTAAAATGTTCTATTTACACCTTTTCCAAAAGTGCGAAATGTTCTATTTAAACATTTTCCAAAAGTGCGAAATCTTCTATTTACATGTTTGGGAAAAGTGTCAAATGTCCTACGTACAACTTATCGAAAACTCAAACGTGGAAAATGTTCTATTTACATATTTTTCACTAGTCCACAATATTCAATTTACGTCGCTTTGTAAAGTGCTCAATGTTTTATTTAAAGTTTTTCAATAGTTGACAATTTTCATGTTTTTGAAAGTTGCAATATCTTTCATTTACACGTTTTTGAAATGCTCCATATCTTCCATTTAGTCGCTTTTGAAATTTTCCATTTACATGTTTTTGAAATGGGCGAAATGTGCTATTTACATAAATATTATATTCCCATGTTTTCCACAAGTCCATCACATTCTATGAGCACTTTTTTCAAACTGCAAAATGTTGTAATTACGTCATTGAGAAAAGTGCCGAGTATTTTATTTTCATGTTTCACATTTCTGCGTTTACATGGAAATGGATGAGTCTCGTGGTTGTTTCGTATCTACATTAATCCCTTCCCCAAGAGGACATGAGACCTGTGGGATCGTCCACAAATGACGTCATATGATTATCCTCTTTTTCTACTTTTCAAAAACAAGCAAATGGGAAGTTTTGCACTTTTCAAAAACATGCGAATTCAAAGTTTTGCACTTTTCAAAAACAAGCCATCAACCATTGTACCTATTTGGTTGTGTTTTCTAAAAGATTTGATTTTTTTTGCCGCTTCAAAAACATATGTATTTTATTACTAAGGATTTTTCAAAAAGCTATTAAACTGTTCTTACCCCCTTTTAAAATAATTATGCGTGTTACTGATGTAAAATTGAAAGCGTGTGTTTCAAAAAGCCATATAATATTATACTTTAATATACATGCATGTATATTTTTGCAGCGTCAAAGTTCTGCTTGAAATCGGATGTGGAAGTGGGAACGTGACGAAGCTCGTAGCCGAAACAATTCCTCACGAAAAAATGTACTCGTGTGACATTGACCCAGCCATGGTGGAGCACGCAATCAAACTGAATGAAAACAATCCAAAAATTGACTTTTTCATCCAAGACATCAGTGCTCCATGGGAGGCCCTTCACAGGACACTTCACGACCTGGAAGGGAAAGTTGACCTTCTTTGGTCAAACAGGGTCCTTCACTGGATCCCCGATGACCTCCGTGCCCGTGCAGCTCAAAACATTGTTCGACTCCTTCGTAAAGGAGGGCGTCTCTACATCAACACAACATTGACCATTGACCCCCTCCAAGCCTCCTTATCTCCCGAGGACAGGACAGAGTTTGAAAAACTCATGCAGGTCCCAAGTATTAAAACGCAGCACGAATGGTGGCGTCAGTATTTCTCTGCGGCCGGCTTGTCATCATTGAAAGTGGACTTGTTCGAAAGCAGCTGGGATCAGGGGTCAAATCAAACTTTTAGATATATTTTAGATTTCTTCCACTTTTGGAAGCGCTACATCCCTGAAAACATCCCTGTGGAGCAGCACGATGCGATTATTGAGAAATTAGGCCAACCGCTGTTGCTAAGTAGCGGTCATCTCCTAGGACAACCTGCTCTTAAGCCAGTAGAGACGCTCACCGTTTCCTACTATGGTCAATTTCGAATCATTGGTGCTAAATAGGATGTTCACTATAGTTGAAAGTTTATTTATGTAATTTTGTTTGTAATTAGAGGAAACAACAAGAACAAGTAAAAATTAATAAATTATTCACCTATCTAATAAATTGTATTAAGTACATGTAATATTATTTGAGGGATATAATTTTATATTAGGTACGTGAGTTTTGTGTTAACAATAAATCAAAATTAATTGTAGGTAAAATTTTGCTCTATACCGGACCGTTGTGTGTCAATTATTGCATTAATTCAAGATTATAATTTTATTCTCTGACTACTGTCAATTTGAAATACAGAATTGGTTAGATAATTATGTGCATCATGTATATCCATTGCAAACAAACGGGATACGATTTTAGGAGGGAAAAAGTTGTTTTTACTAATACTTATAGGCTTTTAAATGGGCAAAAAGACATGTTATTCTACTTGTGGTGAAGCTAACTTGTAAGTTTATAGCGTAGTGCATACTCATTTATCTCATTGATGAGAGTGTAGTAGTACTTGTAGTAGTACTGTAGCACTTATCGGATTCTCCAGGTATATACCAATAACCCAGTGCAATTTACTGTACCAGCATGTGAATGTAAACAAACATTTCCCCTCGGTATGATCGACATTAAGTCTGAACACCACCTATGGAGTGTTCCCAAAGGAAGTCAGTTACAATGCACAGCTGGTATCTTACGAACTAATATGTATTATATTATTGATGAGAGTGCTATGTATTAATTTATTCATAATTATATAATACTTACACACTTTGACAATAGGTATCTAAATTCGTAAATATAATTCCACATTCAAAGCTTGCTACCAAACAAAATTACTTGTAGATCCCTATATTAATAAAATCCAAAAGACGTTTTTCCGATTTCCGATTTCCACTTTTCGATTTCCAATATCCACTTTCAGACTTTTTTTAAATTTTAAACGCTTAACTTAAAAGGTGCATGTGGTCGTGGAATATAAAAGAAAAGAGCTAACTATTCACAATAATTAAGCTAACTAGGAGAAAAAAGTATTCGTCAAGTTTATAAAATTTAAAAGTCTTGCCACAGTTTGTTAGCTCATGTTATGCTAAATAGCTGACAATACCACCCATCGGTTTCTTAATCAATAGAAAATTAAATAGTCTACATTTTGACACCTCATAATTCATTTTACTTTTGCCCAGTGCTTGGTACGGTGGGATATACTGTCAAGATACAGTTGAATTTGTATAAAATAATTTTTCCGGTTTAGTTCACTAAATTGAAGATTAACAATAACAAGGACGCAGACCTAAATCAGTCCAAATGCTGCAATTATTTTGATACTAATTTGAAGTATCTATCTGACAATCGACCCCTTATACCATTAAACTTTACTATCTTTACGATCTGCCAAAGATATCGAAACCTATTCTTTAATTAAATTTGAATAAATGTGGGGGCATCCATTCGTGCGTTGCCAGTATTATAATATTAATTAATAAATATTCATTAAGTCGATATAACCGAAGTTCTTACAATTAGACTCAACCAGTCACTGTAAGTGAGGAAATAGGAGGCTACCGCGTTAGATGGTCTCAGTCTCAGTATTTGTACCATTTCACCTATCCCCGTCCTTTCCCCCACAGTAAAGGTGTCTCATTCTCTAGGCCCCTACAGTAAGTAGTGGTCACTAAGGAGCACCAAAGGAGATTAAATTTCAATCAACCATCCAGTGACGTTTACCGTACAACACCGAGCCGTCAACGATTAGCAGTGGCCGAAGATCGAAGCTGTAAATTTCGTTAGAGTCTGCAGTCCTAACTGCTCACCCAAGCACGCCTGCTTCGTTACCCGTATTGCTTTTATCTACTACACCGACTTCTGGCCCTTGAACAGGTGTGTAAGTAACAACGTAACAGCAACTAATGTAGGCAATAATCAAAACTATAAAATGAAGTATACTGTTAAAATTGACAAAACTTTATTGCCAATACATCATTTTAAGATACTACTAATGAAATCAAATTCGGTATCGTATTATTCAAAATTAATAAAATGTAAATTGGAATCTGAATTTGACGTTTTCCTAATAATACTGACATCCAGCATACTACGGTTTTACTTTTATCCAAAGTTAAGTACTTCTAAAGTACTGCTCACATACAGCAACTTTTAAAGCAATGTTTTCAGTGAGTGCGTTTTTGTGAGTGCAATATTTCCAACCCAGATAAAAAATAATATAATTTCACACATTCAAATTTAAATAAAAGCACGCCAGTGTCTTCTGAAACCGAGACAGGAACGTTATTCATAGATTAACTACGACTTTTATCCTTATAAGAATGCACACAGTGTCTAAAACCTCATTGTAGGCAAAATAATGAAATTTAATAAAATCAAAATCGGAATATTAATAATCAAATTAATGAAATGTAAATTAGAAAAAAAAAAGAAATTAATACTTTTAATGCTAACTATTAAGGTAAAGAGATTAGACAGACCTACCTATCGGGCCTGTGATGTGCTGATACGGGCTGGTTGGCCAAATTAAC
>JAQFZE010003975.1:0-11812 GCA_034695245.1 Dicyrtomina saundersi
ATCGAAATCTGCTAGATCGTAACACCGCAGTCATAAAACTTTCGCGGTTTACCCAACGCACAGTTTCTGTTATTTCTGTTATTGTCTTCTTAAAAATTACATTTAATAATACTTCGTTCGCATCTGCTTTAACTTTCAATTTCAACTTCAATAACTCGTACTACTTTACTGTATCTCTGCACTCATGTCTAAAAAAAAATTCTGATCTTCCTAAAATCGTGGACTTAATATTTAAAAAGGCGAATATGAAATTACTTCTTAGGTTTACTTAATTATCGCGGATCCTTAAGTTCTCAATATCTACCTGTGACCTCCTGTGACTGTGGCCTACAATATGTGGTACTTACTTAAGGGACATTGCTGTTTGGATGTTGGACATGCAATTTGCTACGAATGCGGAACGTGCAGCGTTAAGTTAGCATTGCTTTCTTTTGCAGAATACAATAAAATAACGTTAATTCATAATGTAAGTACTTAAGTAGCGTTACTGTGTATATATTTGTGTGATAAAATAATTATATCTGCATGCTGAAGATGACGATGACAATTTAAAAACAATAAGACCGTATTTGCGCTTTATTCTAGAACCAGGGCATAATGTTTTGTGTATTTAATAGAAGTTTTTACAAGTCACAAGTGCATTAATTCTTTTCTTTATGTTGTATGTGGTCAGTAATAATATTAGCTAACACACCTAAATTTTGTAAATATGAAATAGGTAGAAACTAAATTATATTTCACTCGTGTCGCTCATCTTTAACATTCTGACTGTCGGAGTTGTTTTGGATTCAATTAATTCAATAAGTCGGGTGCTTCAAGTCATGCAAGTCATTTCGTTTGGTACGCATTAAGTAGTGTTGATTATTCGTGAATGTACAAGTAAGAACAGGCTCAGTGACAACTTGGCCACATCCAGCATCATTTATTGGAGGCAATGGTTCAGAATTCCGAATTTTTAGTCAGTTGTACTTGTATTTCTTAGGAAAACTAATGTAGGTAAGCATCTTTGTTTTTTTTAAAAGTATAATGGAAGTCTTTTATGTGTTACGAATTATCTTTCCGAACCTCTATTTACAGGAAAAATTTTAAAATAGACGAATTGTATCCTATTACAAATGATTGATAAGCTGGGGTTTGGCTTTTAGTATTCAGATTCAGATGTCTACACATTTCTGCAAGCCCTAAGACCTGAGATGCCTAGCCCCTAGCCTATGGACTATTGCGTTGACTGAAACCGTTCCAAGGTAGTACTTGGTAATTCGTAGTGGATCCGAAAGTATTTACTGAATTTACTCAGGATTTCAACTGTCAACGGATGAGTTGGACCATGCAACAATATGTGTCATACAGATACCGTATAGTGAGTTTTTCTAGTGTAGCACCATTCTTACTGCTCCATTTATACTTGCTTGATCATTTGGCTTTAAACATGTGCGACATTGTTTACGTCCTAGTGTGCCCCGAGAATTCATACAGGTATGTACCTAGGTACCTTATAGTCACTGTTGACTGTTTATTACCTGATCTTCCGAGTAAGTACTAAGAAAATATGTCACATTATTACCATAAATTATTGAGCTGTTCGCAAAATGGACCTATAATGTTTTGAAGTATAAACTCTTTTTTATTTTCCTTAGGTTGATTTCTATTGAGTTTAATGGTTTTATACTACTGTAAAATGCTCCTCGGACTAATAAAGCGCAATTATTGTCGCTGCCAACTGCACTACGACATAATATCGGCTTAATTAATTATTATCAGGACTCAAGACGTGAAAAGTTTTTATGGACATAATGACATAGGTAAAATAGAAATTTCAAAAAAATATATCATTTTTCTGACATGACATTTTGTGGTACTTCATATAAATAAATTATAGCATAAAAAATTGCATTTAGCGATGTGTACTTATGATGTAAATATTCATGAATGTAGCAAAGGCTAGTAGATATAGAAAAAAAAGGATTTGAATGTTTTGCCATGAAATTGTTTCGTTTACTCTGCTTCAATTTGAGTGACAGTCTCGTTGTGTATCGTGTAGTGCCGTATGTGTGCTTGACAATAGAATGAAATGAAAAGAGATTATTTTTTTTAGAAGTCGAAGGCGTGTAATTCGTGAGGCTTGGTGTATGTGTGTGTATCCATGTATTATAGTGTGCTGTATGATGTGGACAATTGACGGGACCGGTATAGGAGCAGGCGGAATACTTGGTTGGGGTCGCTTGGGGATGGGCTGGTTCTGGGAGAAACGCCCAGGATTGCCATCGAGATGAGTGTCATTGGTGGTAAAGAGAGAGGAAATCCTCCTTTGGATCTCAAGAGAGATGTTATTAGCTCCTCTTCGCATCCCCTCCGAGGGTGCTCGTCCATTAATGTCTCTTGACAAAGAAAGAAGCCAGCAAATCAAACAAAATCGTTGCTCGTGTCTTGAGCGCTGAAGTGTTTCATCCTTATCTTCATCAACAACGGAGTCTCGGAAAACAAGTACATCATTGGGCTCGGATCTCAGCTTTCCCTTGGTTAGTCTCTATCTCTCTCCCTTTTTTTATCCAGTCCTGTCAGAAATTCAACTCAAAGCATAACACATCAGTTTTTTTTTGTGTGTGGGCAATACTAGTTTCTAATTTGTATCTGTGTCTCACTCAGGGAGTCCCCGTACTCCGCGGAATAATGAATCCAGAATACATTTGAACTTATATGGCTGAGGAGTGAGAACTGGAAATCTCCGGAAGAAGTTGTATTGTGAAAGTAGTCCTCCGATTCCGATTCCGATGAAAGAGCTTATCGAGAGATTAGACTCTCGTCTCGGTCTGTGAGTGGATTATTTGAAGGACCAAATCAAGAGAGTTGTTGAGAGGTAAGCGAGTACGAGTGGGAAAAGGGAGATAGAGGCTGGTTCCTAGGCTCTCATCGGGTTCGGGTGCCAAAGACGCGGAAAGGGACTCATCACACAAACTTAGCAACTACGACAACTGCATACTTCACCTTTGTAATATATTATTCTCCATCAACAAGCTCGTATTTTGGGTTGCCACCAGTCTCCAACTCACAGTTCCACTCCTTACTCCCTCACAACTACACTCTAAACGTGCTCCAATACTCAATTACCATCAAATAACCATCATCAACTCGTTCGAGCCAAGTAGTGACACTTGAGTGCTTTCCTCTGACTCTTCATTCACCTTCAAATAGACCGAAATTATCACACATCTCAGCATCCTCCTCATCATCCCAATAATCAGTAACAAGTCCAAGTAGTAAATACAAATATTACCCATGTGCCAAAATACAAAAGTAAACAATTTATTTCGTTTGCAAAAACTCCAAGGCGAATTCTATAGCTATTAACGCTATGAACTTAATAACAATTATTACCATTCAGATTGAATTGACTGCTATTTAGTGACAATTGTAAAATCTGAGTTAAAAAAAATTAATGCAACTTAGTCACCTCTATAAAAAAAAATCTGGTATTAAGTCAGTGATAGCTTCAGTAAAAATATAAGTAACAGCCGGAAACGAGAGCTTTCCAGTAAGCCAAAGCTGGAATTTCATAATCTAGAAAACACAGTCAAAGTGGACCCATCAACGAGCGATCCATCTTACTGGTACTGGCCTCAGTCCACCACAGGAGAAAATTCGGATTTAGTTGAAGGAAACCCGTCCCGGTTACAGCCTGCATCACCACCGTCGCCTTCATCATCTTCCAACTCAGGAGACAGTCATCATCGACATCATCATCATCACACGTTAAGTTCACGAAACCGAAACAATTCCACTTCTATTGATCTTGATAAGCTCAATTCTGATCCGGCGGCGGCGGCGGCGGTGGTGGTGGTGAAACGTAGCAATAGTCCTAGTGATGGTTCCCTAACTCCTACAAATTCAGTGCATGTGACTTCTGGAGAAAATTTAATTCATCTTCAGTCTCGACAACAGGAAATTCACCATCAAACTGACTCAATTCCAGACGAGCATCATCACATTTCTCGAACTGGAGTTGACTTGCCAACGCTCGCCGAATTATCTGGCGAGCTTGCAATGTCTTTGAGCCCCAAACACTCACACACGACACCGTTTTCCGTATCCGATATATTGAGTCCTTTAGAAGAATCATACCGTATTAAGGGTTTAGACGCTGCCACTTTGTCGCACTTATCCTCTCCTCCATCCCCATACAACAGACTTACATCTCAATCTTCGACTGGTCATCAGTCCCAAAACTCTTCAGTCATGAATGTCCCACCAAGTTCCCCGTACACACATATGCACGTTCCACAGTTGTCACATCCAGGAGCTGCCGCTTTTCAGGCACAGTATTGTAATGGAGCTGATCTTCATGGAATGACCGGTCATTATGGAGATGTTCGAAGTTCTGCCACGGCTGGCTGGTACGGTGCTACCGCTACAGATCCACGCTTTGCTAGTAAGTATTTTTTTGTAACTTTGAAGAAAAAATATTTTATGAAAACCGATTTGTTCGTGCAAAAGATAAAATAAAATTTTAGCCTGCACTTTTGTGTAACAGTTGCACATGGCTAAGGTCCATAATATTATCCCTAGGAATAAATATTTGAAATCGGCATTGCTCTTAGGGTAGTTGGATTTACATGTATTTAGCATTTAAACATACGGCAGCTCTTCAGTTCTGATACCATTAACTTACTCCGTATGTTCTGGCTGCAAACAGTTGCAGTATGTAAAGTAGGTTGCCGAGATAAAGGAGAATTGAATAGAGCTGGTCTGATCTATCTCGTAGATCAAACGGAAGAAAGATTTATTAAGTGAAAGCGTGACCTCTCACAAATTCAGTACTGGTTGATAGTGCATGGAATAACATACAGAGGCAGGAATAAAAAGATGGGAAAAAAGTTTGGGATTGTTCCTAAATGTAATCTGATTGTGAGTGCATCCGCATTGCGTGAGGGGGGCAATATTACTCTCCTCTAGTGACGTTTGTTCCTCTAATGTATGTAATAATGCCTTCGTATAATCACATTTTGGGAATGTTTTACATAGCACATGCAGTTTGCACAATTTTGTAGTTTGGTGTACAATGGGACTGAGGACCGTGTGGAAGGTGTGAGCTACGTTTTTGATTGCATTTTCTTTCTCTATCATCTCTAGTTACAAGGCTGATGGGGTCTTCAGGTGCCGGGATGAATATGAACGTGTCGAATATGTCTGGCCTGAGCGCGTGTAGTATGGGACCTGACACGAAGCCTATGCAATTTCCTATGGCTCAACGTCGAAAGCGCCGTGTTCTCTTCACTCAAGCTCAGGTTCGTTGCCAGAAGCTAATAATTTCCATTACATCATCACTATTATTGAATTCATTATGTTCCTATGCATTGTATATTAACGAAATGATGACTGTTCATCTGGCACATTCAAATCACTTATGAAAAATCGTTCTAGTGTATAATATAAATAAAAACTAGGAGGTAAGTACCTACTACCACCCTCCGTGCATCTATCTCTATATACCTACTTCGGAGTGACTCGTAAAGGAAGACTGTGTGAGAGCTGTAATATATGTATGCACACAATTCTGTCATCATTATCTACAGTGTGAGGGTAAATTAAGTTGCATTAGTTGAGACAGAAGCCCCTGATATTTTGTGCAAATTTGCTCAACTCATTAGATTTTCCAGACGCAGAGCCTTTCGACTGCCTTGCGTGCGTTTCTGGAGTATGTACGGGAGCTTTTAACTGCAGCGTCATGTGTATCCGAGTATTTAGGAAAGACTCAGTAATGATATTTGATTGAGAGTGGAGCCCCTTCCTTGTATGCGTCGCACTGCTTTTCATTGTTATTTAAGCTTATAGAGCTCCCCAAAAAGCATATATTTAAGCATAGGGCAAAGTCAAGTTAAAGTTGAGACAAGCTTAAAGAGCTGAATGAATTTCTGGAGCTGAAGGTGGATTAAATCATCTACGTAGACCTATTGAACTGAGAACGGGAGAGAATAATAGGGATACAGGGGAAGAAGAGTTGGTAGACGCTCTGCTGGCTCTCGCAAAAGGACTCTGTGTATCTATCTAAAAACATAATGGAAGTTAAATCCGAAAGGAGAGAGAAATCATCAGTGGAAAAGTGGAAATGGCATAGCAAGGAGGAGGGAGTAGACGTCCTCTGAGTGAGCTGGCTATATTTACATTTCCTTGAGTACATCCACCTCTCCCATTCTATGCCTATTCTTTCCCATGGCAAATAGAATTATCTACGTGTAAATCTTCCTTGACGAGCTCAGTAAATAGTGACTTCTGAGAAACAGTTACATAAAACCGGAGGCAGAACAGATTCTGAGTGGAATATAGTACAAATCCATATGATTATCCTGAATTCATGCAAATAAATGTGGCATCATTGCTTAATTAATTCAGACATCATTTTATATCTGTATACAATTTCTCTCCAAGAATGCATTATTCATTTTAATGAATAATCTTTGTTAGCAAGATTCGCTGAAGGTTGAAGTGCCAACATTCTACTGTAACTATCTTAATGTGGAGGTAAAACTCAAGTGGCAACAAGCCGGACTCGAAAGAATGAGAAAATTGAGAAAGGAAAAGCACGTTAAAACAGACATCCCCATTAGATAGTTGCTATTCAGAATTTAAGTATAAAGGTTAAATGTTAGTAATGATTTTATAATTCTACCTGTGGTTTAATTTAAAAAAACATTATTCGCCGTTAAAGTTATAAGTTGTTAGTTAATGATTTTATACTTTTAACAGTGAAGATTAATTATTCCTACATGGGACCTGCAATTACGATTTTCTATGAGCATTGCGCCTACGCCATTTCATTGTTTTTACTTTTGTTCTTTTTTCTAGGTCTATGAATTAGAGCGAAGATTTAAGCAGCAAAAGTACTTATCAGCTCCAGAGAGAGAACACCTTGCAAGTTTAATTCATCTAACCCCAACACAGGTGCGTCGTCTTGTATTTATGTGTCCATCAATAGCCGCATCTCGCGTTGTCTGTGTCGGTCGACCACCGCTGCGACAATCCTATAAGTTGGCTTATCCTTTTGTATTTCCATGTATTGTATTTCTTTATCGGCCATATTTGTTCATATAGGCGACTAACTGCGAGCGTTAAATGGTTGTTGCGTTGAAATGCATTGGGTTATGGGTTGCTCACTTAATATGTACACAGAGATAACTGTGCTTTATGAGGTAACCCACTACCATCTCAAGTTTACTTCTAGCCATTATAAAAATATCATATTTCACCACCAAGACGTTGATAAATATAATTTACTTGACACAGACCAACTCACTTGCAATGGCTAGTAACTTGACTTCCTATCAGGTATCCATTGTGCAGGGATTCATATATTTCTGACACCGACATTTTGCCAACTGTGGTCTGTTCCCAGCCCCAACATAGTGTTTCCAATCGTGTTTCGAGTATCACCTGCTTACCTTTTATTATTATTTGATTTTGACTTCTTGTTTGTACAGGTAAAAATCTGGTTTCAAAATCACCGTTACAAATGTAAAAGACAAGCTAAAGAAAAGGCAATGGCAGATCAAAATAGTCAAAGTCAGGTAAGAGTAAGTTTTGAACAGTATATGTGTTGGGTTTCGTGCTTTTAAACGTAAAAGTAGGCAGTAGATCCTCCATAATACCACGTACGTGTAGGAAATGTTTGTGAAGTTAGTTTCCTAAATCAAGTAATTTTAATTATTGCTTATTTATCCCCTTACCCCTCGATAGAGCTCTCCGAGACGTGTAGCAGTTCCTGTTTTGGTCAAAGATGGTAAACCTTGTGGTAGTTCTAATGGAGATGCAAATAGTACTTCTGGTGGCAGTGTTTCCACTGGTTCGGCTAGTAATATTGGCAATTCTACTTCTCCTAATTCGCAGCCTTCTCTAGGACTCCCGCCTAATTGTTCTCAGGTGAGTCTATTTTTTATATTAATTTCTACCCACTTCAGAATAATCCTATTTATATAATAGGATTCCTACGTGTTCTAAAAATAGCTTTGTTAAAACTGATACAAATAAGACTATGCTTTATGAAATAAGAGTAGAGAAGTAAGTAGTGGGTGAATTTTGTAGTTTTATTGTGTGTAGTACATAGTTGCCTATTACAAAATAGAAAGTACTATTTCCCTTTACCACATTGGAATGTGAATTGTCTCAATCGATAATAGGGCGGTTCGATGGTCTCATTTTATCACCAGACCGCTTCCACTTGCACCGGAAGTTCATCACTGGGCGGATCAAGCTCTCTAGCAGCTCTTGGAGGCTATCAAAGGCATTCCTTGACTCCAACGTTGGGCATGAGCTCCCATGGTATTCCTCACCATCATCAGCAACAGCAACATCATCACCAGCAACAAGGTCTCATGTGTGCTACTACGTATTTACCCCCACTTCAGTCCCGGGCTTGGTGAACCAATGTAACATATAATGATTTGATATATCAACCCTAGCATACTATGTACATATATGAATTGTACAATACCTAGCCCATTCAGTTTTTTATCAAGCTCCCAATTCGTTTGTCCAAGTCCAACATGGAAAAATATTTCAGCCAACAATCTGAGGTGATTGGTAGCAGCATAAATATTGTTTGTGACTCTTCTCAAGACTCCGCTCCAGTCAAGCTAATTCCGTAAACTAAAAGCTCAAGAGTTCATTGCTTAGGAGCTTAAAAATTGTAAAATTTTCCCAAAAAATGAGTAATGCAACGATTTTCGTATCACTTGAAAATTACTGTTTGTGTACGTACACCTAGCTCCGAGCTCAGATTTCAAGTAGTTTGAACCATCGATTAAGAAGTGTGAGTGAAGTAGTGAAGCAAACCAACTCTGCAGATAATTCTATCCTTAAAGTAAAATTAAAATCTCATATATATGAGTTTTTATGTTGTGGTTTTCGATTATTGACTTGGCGATGGCATAATATGCCTCAGTGGGTAGAATTATTATAGTAAAAGTTATGCCAGGCGGTGAGTATACATCATGAATTATCCGCTCTCGTGTCGTTGGAAACCCCCTAAAAGCTAATCCTTTTTAATGACCAATAAGAAAAACTCAAATTGTGTTTAGTGACTAACAAGCAGTAGAATACCATGAACCCTGCCGCAAGAAATAATGACAAAATGACATTTTAATCTGATTACGTCAAGTGGATCTAGCCATCCATTGAGTGCTGAAAAATTAAATCTCTTGTCTAACTTTGTTAAAGTGTGTGAAAGTTCAACACTGATTTATATTTTGTATATGAGTTCCATAAATCACATTTTGACAGTATTACTAATGCAGTTTTTATCCAGCTATATATAGCAGTATAATTATATATGTATATTATGCGAACTGAAATAGTTGCAAATGTTATTATTATTTGTACATCCGTATCTTCGTATTAAATTAATTACATTAGTTTTGTATTAGGTTTATATAGTTACGGTATAAACTACCTAGTTAATATATAAGGACTTTTTTGTGAATTATGTATTTGTTGTATGCTGTATCTCCATGTACGTCCTTCCTGTTAATTTAGTTCTCGCAGCATAGTTAAAATGTTAATACAGGAATAGCATCGTCCATAGTATGTAATAAAATGTAGACATTAATTTTTTTGCATTTAAAAGTGTGAAACATGTTTTAAAACATTTTCCATTGTACAAATCGAGGCTAATCTTAAGGACAATACATCGTACATGTTCGTGGAAAGTGTGGGAACCTTAGAAACTTAGAACTATGAATGACTTTTATTTACTACGTTCCCAAAAGTAACTTTTTAAAGGCAAGCCACAGGCAATATAGTATTTTACATACTGTACATGTTGTCCTGTATACATTGATCACGCTTAAAATGCGTCATTTAACTATAATGTTGCTTCAAAATGTAGGCACCTAAGTTACCTACATTAGGTATATGCAATAAAAGTGCACGCTGTAGTTTTTTTTTCCGTGTTACATGCTATATATAGATGATACTTTAGAAAGTTTAACCAAGTCTTTTTGAAAGTACTTTTCCAAATTAAAATGCAAGAGTTGAAAATGCAAGTTTGAAGTAAAATTACAAACTTCAACCAAGTCTGTAGAGTAGCTCATAATAAATATAAGATAGGTGACGTTTCCTCCCCCTTGTAATACAAAATGCATTGCATACCTTTGTAATATACATATATAAATTTCACTCATTCACAGCTAAGTAAACATCTAATCATACTTTGTGCATACACAGCACAAAGCAATATTAGAAAATTGGGAAGCATTTTTTTTTTCATTTTCAATCTAATTACTAGTATACGAACTGGTCGTGAGTATGAGTCAAACCCGAAGCCTCCGCGGAATCCCCAAATTCATAGACCTCACCAAGATTCATTTGAAGTTCCTCTGCAGACTCTTCAACTTCTCCATGAACCCCAAATGTTTTCCTAGTTGTTGCTGCTATATATGTTTTGATAGATGAAACTCGTCTGGAAAATCAACTCAGTGAAGTTCATCGAGTCGAAGGATAACTCCATTGGATTGTCGTTATCACCGACCCTATGATGACGTTCTCGCATCCCAGCCTCACTCAGCATATACATTGTATTTGTGTCTCAGTGCTTTACACATTATATGCATAAATAAAATTCACATTATTCTCTATTCTCCAATCTAATAGCAGTACATACTTTAGTAAGATATACACTCAGGATTCAGGATGAACATTCATGCCTTGCGCTGTACATATTTCATGGGGAGGGCCAAACGCTAGTTTTGTTATATGAGTTCAATCGTTAAAATCATTCTCCAGCTTGTTTCTCATATATATGTATAATATAGGAAGGAACACGCTGACGCTGACGCCAATTTGGTGATGAGAGGAGAGATGCTTCTCCTTGTTATACAATGAGAAAATGCACGGGAGATATGAGATGCGGAGACAAAAATAAACTTATATAAGGCACTCGTAAATTCATTCTGCACCCCAAGCATATTTTTTCCTCATCATTGAACTAACTTCTAAACTAACTTCATCATTTCCCCACAAATTGCAATAATTTGTATACATAAATCCCTCAGCTGTAATAATTTGTTTTTCAAGTGCTTTCAAACTTCCATGTTTAATTGTTATTACAGATCATTCCAAACTTTAAATAATAGGGTATATATTGAAATATTGCATAATTAGTTTCCTCATATTTGCTTTCGAGAGTGCAACGTGTTTTTAATATTATTAGAAATAATAATGTAGGTAGTTTGATTTATAACAGATTTTAATTTTCATATACTAAACTAAACTATGTAGTTTTAGATCACGTGGATTTATGAATGAATTGATTCATCTCGTATCCCATTCTCCATGTGCTCTCCTTTATTATAGCACATCCATCGTATGATTCGTGTGAATGAGACTACTTGATCAGGAAGTCATTTGTAGTGTAGACAAGCGTCAGGTCTATGAAGGTGTGTTAGTCAGTTATGTATTACATTTCATGGGCTCATTTTTTACGCCTCAACAATGCCCACATACATTTGAGTCTGGAGTTTGGACTTCTGTTGGAAAAAGGTTTATAGAAAAGATGGCTACCTCGCCTGAACGAATAATAGTGCAAGTCATGTTGTATTTCTATTGGACTGTACACACTACATAATATAATTATAGGTATATCATAAATATTGTGGTTAATATTACACCCTGAATGCTACTGTACTTCACGTAAATTGTGAATCAAAATTTAAAATTCATTCGTTTGGGTTTGGATTTCGATAGAAAAGAAATTTAACTGAGCTGCTTTACTCATGTCTCCATTATTATGCCATGAATGTCTTGCCACAACTCTTTAAAACTTATT
>JAQFZE010003976.1:0-11809 GCA_034695245.1 Dicyrtomina saundersi
TTCTAGTAGTGGCCAATGTGAGTGTATTCACCAAATTTTGATTTTTTTCATCTGGTAATTCATAAAATATAAATCATTGAAAGTAGAAATTCATGAAATGCAGCTAAAAATAATTATCTCGTTGAAGTATTCCCACTAAGGGGGAAGGAAACCCCCAAAAACCTAGTGAGGTTAACATTTTGAGACAGGCTGCAGTCCGAATTGTGATTACCTACTAATACTCTGGTACTAAGTCATGTAGTAATGAACAGGATGTACTACAAAGATTTTAGAAAAAAACAGGTATTACGAACAATCGATATTTTGTAAACTTTGTTTTTATTAAATCTATTGAAAAAGACAGTATAATGCATATAATTGTAATGAATACAGATTCAATAACGAAGAGTTCTAAGTACATATTGTGAGTTTTTTTTATATCTTTTATTCTTCAAAGTACGCTGAAAAATGAAGCAGAACAAGAGTACATGAGTTTTTTGTTTTGCTCTGCTACACTCACTACTACATGGTAAATAAATAAGTCAAATCGTTACTTTGATTATGACTTTTACATTCGAAATATAATGTAACTAACGAAAACGTTTACGATTGTAACTAACAACCAACCAGCCAAAACTAACAATATTAATTAGTACGTTTTTTTCTTATCTTTTCTTTTCCTTACATTATACTCCCTTACTTCTCTTCTTAACAATAATGATAACCTTTCACTCCAGCTCAAGTTTAAATAGACAAAGTAGACTAAATACTATATATTTTGAATACATTACACATTTCACCTGTAGCGTTTTCATAGAAAATCTATTATCCAAAAATTAAAATTAAATTACTTACACACGATTAAGAATTCATTCACGTCCTATACATTATTTCTTGAATCTGTTTCCATCGTAGAATCGTAGCAGTTGAAGTAATCCTAATACAAAGAGCTCACTTAAGAGCATCAATAGTAGTAAGACATGACACTGATATGTCTCGACCAAAATTTTACACTACGAACTCATGGCTAAAAATTAAACCTACCTAATACAATACATATAAATATTATCAGTGCCCGAATTTAAATAATAACAATAACAAAGGATAATTGTAAACAATCCTCCGCCTCCAATATTTACCATTCTGTCCAAAAAGGATCGATAAGCGAAACAGAACGAGAAAATTTGAAGTTTATTTCTTTCTTTTGCCCCTTCCACTTTTCTTCGTCACTTCCGGATCAACGTCCAGAGGTGGAGAGTAGGTTGGAGAGCTTGGAGAGTAGCCTTGTGCCCCACCAGGAGGTGAGTAGCTCGGACTTGTTGGAGAGTAGGTTGGGCTCGCCGGAGAGTATGTTGGTGAGCTAGGACTATAACTCGGGCTAGTAGGTGAATATTGAGGGCTGCTGGGTGAATAACTTGGACTAGTCGGAGAGTAGCTAGGACTCGTAGGAGAATATTTAGGGCTGCTTGGAGAATAATTTGGACTTTTTGGCGAGTAACTAGGGCTTGTTGGAGAATATTTCGGACTACTTGGGGAGTAACTAGGACTCGTCGGAGAGTAGCTCGGACTGGTTGGAGAGTATGTTGGCGAGCTTGGGCTATAGCTAGGACTCGTGGGAGAATAATTTGGACTTGTGGGGGAGTAACTTGGGCTAGTGGGAGAATAGCTGGGACTGGTTGGTGAATAACTGGGACTCGTAGGCGAATAGCTAGGGCTGGTAGGAGAGTAACTCGGGCTTGTGGGAGAATACGATGGTGAAGTAGGAGAGTAACTTGGACTTGTGGGCGAATAGCTTGGACTGGTTGGTGAATAACTGGGACTTGTTGGAGAATAGCTCGGACTTGTAGGTGAGTAGCTAGGGCTAGTAGGAGAGTAAGAGGGCGAAGTTGGACTGTAGCCAGGGCTGGTTGGTGAATAACTGGGACTTGTTGGAGAATAAGAAGGACTTGTAGGGGAGTAGCTTGGACTTGTCGGAGAATAACTTGGGCTTGTAGGAGAGTAAGAAGGCGACGTTGGTGAATACCGTGGGCTAGCGGGCGAATGATTCGGACTTGTGGGTGAGTATGTAGGAGAAGTTGGGTTATACGTGGGTGATGTGGGTGACATCCCAGGGCTAGAGAGCCCAAAGCCTGGGGAAGATGGTGAATAACTGGGAGAGACTCCGCTAGGGCTTCCCATGTTGTAATGCAGTCCAGATCCTGGACTTCCTGGGCTACCAGGACCACCAGGTGATCTTCCTGGGGAGTATCCGCTAATCTCTGAAGCAGATGGCGAGAACATAGGACCTGGAGTCATTCCACTGCCTATAAAAACCCAAAGAACATCCGTCATTACGGTCATGGTCGCTACTATGTAAACGTATTTTGTTCATGTGGGCATTTATTATTCAATTGAATAAAATTGCACTTACCTAGATTACCCGGTGACCATGCATCCCCATACATAGGAGTAGCACCCTGAATCCACGGAGTGGCAATGGGGCTATTTACATTAGGGGTAGAAGCCTGACCGTAGAAAGTGCCTCCTAAACCCATGGCTTCCGGACCCGTGCCCATTGGAAGCTCAATTCCAAATTTACACATCTCCAAATCCAAGAGTAAATCAAAGCAACCGGTTCCCATTCGTGGAAGCTGGCCCAGTATAATATTTTCAGACACACCACGCATCGGGTCTACTTCAGCATGAGAGGCAGCATCTAGCAACACATCTACAGTTTCCTCGAAAGAACATCTCATCAACGGTCCAGTATCTTGTCGATTGATACCGTGACGTGTAATGGCCATCAAGTGACCTTTGGCTGTCATCACATCACACAACAGAGCCAAATGTCGATAGTTTACGTAAAGACCATAAAATTGCAATACCATGTTCATTTCCTTTTCAACTGACTTTCGAACAGCTTCAATTCCCAGTACCTACAAGAACAATGAAAAATTAAGATGTACAGACGTAACACTTTGTCCAGGATCCAGCATGTTAAATAAATAGCTGAACTGAGACGAACCGTAAATATTTCGCAGATATCGTTTGAGTATGTACGAACTGGATCTACATCCCTCTCACTCAATACTTTCATGAGAGAAGTTCCATCAGTTTCAAGGAGCCACTCAGCAATAGCTTTGAATTCACCCGTTTCAGTAATTATAATTCTTTTCTTGGAGTCCGTCTGAGGCAGATGCATGTAAACTTTGCCAATTGCTTCGATTCCCTGAAGTGTCATGTCAGAAAGCATGTTGGCTTCGATGCAACGAAGAAACATGTCGTCTTCCATTTTATCAGCTGTCTCTTCCTCTTCTCCGCCTTGATTACCGAATTTACTGCCGTCTTCTGAGTTCATAATACGGATTCGTAGTACCAGCTTTTCTGCATTATCATCATTGAAGATACAATTCAGGTCATCGCCAAAACCAGCATTAATTTTTTCTGCAATTTGCTCCATTGTCAGCTTTTTGTCTGTCAAAAGATAATCAAACTCGGTTATTACATTTCAATGCACTTAGGAATGCCATTCCGAGCCAACAAGGCTGTGGTTCAGTAGTGTTTAGCTACGCATTTGCATATTAAGCAACCAGAAACAATAATTTACTGAAGAATAAAAAAAAACTCTAAGGAAACAGCAAAAATTTAGTTACTTCATTCATATTACTCGCAATGACTAGTGTTGTTTGGGGTGTCAAAACATTTGATAAAACCGATATTACTATATATTTCACTTACCAGTCATTCTCTTTCGATCTAATTCCACACGCAAGAGCCAGGGAGAAATTCTGGATGGATCAAAATCCGGCATCTCGTAGTAAACATTAACGAATTCTTGATCTTCCGCAATAACAGTATTTTGAGGATCTGGATCATAGTAAATGGCAGTATTGGCTGTGACTTTACGCAAGGTGGTATGTTCCAATCGACACAGAACATTTTTGGCTTTCTCGGCATCGCGAGCGGCCGCACCAGTCAAAAATACAGTCAACGATGGAGCTTTCGGTCTTTTACTGATATTAATGATTTCCTATAAAACAAACGCGAATAAATGAGCAAAATTAGTTTCGGTTTTACATAAGAGTAATTATCCCGGTATATGTATATATAGAAGAAAACATATTTTCAGAATAGGTAAGGTAAAACAATTTCATTAGAAATCAAAAAAATTTGTATCCATCATGAATAAGTATATAGGTAGCATTATTAGCCAACCACTAGTATTGGAAAATATAGATGGTGTGTGTCAGGGGATGTCAACCGGCTGCGTACTAAATAATAGCAACCTGCCACCCCCTAAAACCATATTTCATGCAATTTCCGGAAACTTACCTTCAAACGCGGCACACCCAAGGTTACGTTCTTGGATGACACACCAGCAAAATGGAATGTATTCAATGTCATTTGAGTTGCAGGTTCTCCTAAAGATTGAGCAGCCAAAGCACCAACCATTTCACCCGGTTCAACCTTAATTATCAAAACAACAGACCTTACGTTTAAACATGAACATATGGCAAATGACAGTCCCCCAATTTACTAATTGTTAGTACAGAGAAATTAAGAGATATGAAAACATGCAGCATAGCATGAGTATGAATACCGGGTGTTAGTTACCTGAGCTTGCTGAAATCTTGTTTCAATTTCTCCAATAAGCCACTCAAAGGCAGCAGATGACAGACGGAACTCTTCAGCAACTCTTTTCGTGCATAACGTAGAACGAATCAAGCACTGGAAGAGTAGCGTAGCGTTCTCATTAGCTTGTTTTGACAGTCTGTCTTCTCCCGCCACGATGACACATTTTTTGAGAAGCTCTTCAACTCCATCAATGACCCGCACTGGGTTCAAATCCGTCGGAGCCCTCTTGTTAATATGAAAGATCTTTTGCACATTCCATATCATTCGTTGTAAATTACAAGGCAACACAACTTTATTTTCACCAGTCGGAAAAATCTGAAAAAAAAAATGAACCAACGTTAATAGTTAGGGAGCCGCGATATCATTGTATACTCGTATTTGAAATTTTTCTTATCCAGAAAAACTACGAACACAATAATTCTGGTTAAGAACGAACTACAGAAAAACTTTCGAATAGTCAAAGGTTACCATAGTCAATTGAATTATTTCAGTAAAAAATTGGAGTAAGATTATCATTCATAGATATCGTGCATGTTGTTGCTCATCATTAAAAAACCTATTACGTTTTGCGTGAAAGAGTTGTTTATATACAAAACAAAATACAATTAAACTACCTGGCGAAGAAGAGATCTATCCTTATGAAGCTGATCCCATTCCTTTTCGATTGCAGATATGACTTCTCCAGAACCCATAATGTCTCGCATAACTTCCTCATTAAACACTCTCCGCAAATGTCTTTCATTTGTAGGATCAAATTTAAACTTGTTCTCAAACGTTTTGTTTGATAATTTGATTGTAGGCAAAGTTTGAAATTCTACATCTTCACCAGCCAATCCGTCCTCTCCATATCTGCAGGGATTATATTACATCGAAATTAAATCTTTTAATGTTATTCCATAATGAGTAACGTTGCTGGCACATATTTTTTGCTACTATGTTCAACACACCTTAACTGAATAAGTTGGCCAACGGAATTTCTGACAGTACCGTCGTAATGAATCATTACAGACTCCATAGCTTTTATAAGACGCCGCTGAATGTATCCCGTTTCAGCAGTCTTCACAGCAGTATCAATAAGACCTTCTCGACCACCCATAGCGTGGAAGTAAAACTCTGAAGGAGTTAGCCCAGCCAAATATGAATTTTCCACGAAACCTCTCGATTCAGGACCGTAATCGTCCTTGATAAAATGAGGTAACGTCCTCTTTCGAAATCCGAAAGGTATACGTTTACCTTCTACGTTTTGCTGACCCACACAAGCAATAACCTGTCGTCATACAACGAATCCAAATGAAGTCACAGAATTTGAACATTAACAATGAATGAACAGAAAGTAAAACAATTTTAAGACAGCAACTCAGGCTAGTGTTTCAGAAGACGGACCTGAGAAATGTTAATATTAGATCCTTTGGACCCAGCAACCACCATAGCCTTCAGATTATTGTACTCAGTCAATGATTTCTTGGCAGACCCTCCAGTTTTGTCACGAGCATCATTCAAAATTCGATTTACTTGATTCTCGAAAGTTTGACGCAATGTGTTTCCTGGTGTAGGTTCCAATTCCATATTGTGAGCCTTTTGAATAACTTCTATGACATCTTCTTTGGCTTTCTTAATAGTTTTTTGAATTTCTAAATAAGTTTGAGGATCCGCAATTGTGTCTCCGATACCAATGCTGTGACCTGAATCAAAATATAAATAGTTAAAACATGGACGAAGCAATACAAACAAAATGATGAGAAATCAAAATAAGTTCTAGTCCATTACCTTCATAAAGTAACCAGTTGTTGACGACAGTCTGAATGTTACCATAAAAGTAGCCTGCTGTTTCATGGCCCAATTCAACAAAACAAATGTGAAGGAGTGAACCCGCCGAAGTACCTAAAGTCTTCTTACACAAAATGCCCATAATAAGCTCTCCATGCTCTACCATCACTTTCGTATCACCGGGTGAAATCCATTTGTAAGGACCATCATCTTCATCATCAGGATGAGTTGCATGCGTACGGATGAGATTGACATTTCCAGGAATAATAAGAGTAAACAATTGCTTCCCCGTCCACAATGGTTTCGGCTTCAGAATAGCAGGCTGTGGCATTTTACCACCCCAGATAGGTAAATGCATCAATAGATTCATCATTTGTTCCTACGAACACAATAATTCTGGTTAAGAACGAACTACAGAAAAACTTGCAATTAGTCAAAGGTTACTATAGTCAATTGAATTATTTCAGTAAAAAATTGGAGTAAGATTATCATTCATAGATATCGTGCATGTTGTTTCTCATCATTAAATAACCTATTACGTTTTGCGCGAAAGAGTTTATATATAAAGCAAAATACGAATTACCTTATCTAAAAACACATCGCGTTTGGTCATTTTTCGCACACCAGTCAAGGTGTCCTGCACAATACCCATGACAGGTTTGTTGGCTTGAGGAGTGATAATTTGCCTAGTTGTGATGTGCAAATTTTCTACTTCAGCACGAGTTTCCATTGACTGAGGGACGTGAAGATTCATTTCATCTCCATCGAAATCAGCATTGTATGGGGAGGTACAACTGAAAACAACAACGAGTTCAATGTATTCATTATCGGAAATGTTAATTTTTCTCCCAGTACCTTAGAGGGGGGAAGAGCCTTGGTGTATGCACAGTATCCTAATTCATACCTTAAATTGAGTCGAAAAGTTGACCAGGGCAGAACTTTAACGCGATGACCCATCATAGACATCTTGTGCAAAGTCGGCTGCCGATTGAAAACCACTAAATCTCCATCCCGAATGTGTCGCTCAACCTACAAAGTTAAAAAAAAACCCAACGTAATCGGAATCTTTCACAAAATTATGTTGTTAACAAGTAAAACTAATTAAAACATACCTTGTACCCAAGCTGCAAATGAAGGTCGGATGGCTTTGGATGAAATCTCAAATCAATTCGATCACCATTTGATCGAATAATATATTTAGCACCTGGATACTGATTGTTACCTCTAGCTACTAACTCAGCCATCCTAAAATTTACAACCACACTTTTAAAGAAGAATAAAGGACATGCGAACTTTAAAATTAAAGAGACATTTCAGAAAAAAATTGGAGTAGTTTATAATCAGGTGTTATCATTCCAGTAAAATCATCATTAATTTGAATGTATTTTGCACAGATGTGTCAAAACAGCAGGACGAAACCACTCACTTTTCAATATTGAACGGAGTTACAATTTCGGGGAAGGTTAAATTCTGAGCAATAGATCGAGGCACTCCTACTTGATCAATCCGTAAATTAGGATCCGGTGTAATGACAGTTCGTGCCGAAAAGTCCACACGTTTTCCCATCAAGTTACCTCGAATTCTACCTTCTTTCCCCTTCAGTCGAGCTTTAATAGCTTTCAAAGGCCGCCCAGACTTTTGCATGGCACGAGGAAGTCCAGGCATATCATTATCAACAAGAGTCGCCACGTGAAATTGTAGCATTTTCACGTTCTCAAGCAAAATGTGCGCAGCTGCACCCGCAGCTTCATTTCGAAGTAGCTCGTTGTTGGCTTTGATAATGTCCGCTAGTTTGTGCGTCAAATCGTCCTATGAGTAGAAATTTAAGGGGATACTGAGATTATGTTAATATGGAATGATTGTATGTCAATTATGTCAGTCAATATGACCGATAATTATAGTAGTACCCCCTGGTGTTGTACGTCGTAGTTACCTGGTTTCTCGCAGAACCATACATAACAACAGCAGGACGTACGGCAAGTGGAGGGACTGGAAGAACAGACAAGACCATCCAGTCAGGTCGAGCAAATTTAGGATCCATACCCATGACAAAGCATTCTTCATCCGGAATGTGCTTGAATATTTCCACAACCCTTTCGGCAGAAACCATAATTTTTCTCTCCTGATCATCTTCGTTGCAGTGCTTCCACTCGGCGGTCATTTCCAATCCTTGACGCTTTATTCTCGGTTGATACCTTCCACAGCCCCCATGACCTGATTTTTTTGCCTACGCAGCAATTACAAATAAACAGCGCAAATTGAATTTTCGTTCAATTAATACTTTGTGGCTATCGTTTAGTACATAAAATAAAAGCCATACAATTTGTTTGTCGCCGTCCACAAGAAATAATTCGAGACATTTAAAGATTACCTGAATCATAGGGTCTTCATCAGCTGCGTTTGCCCCATCCATTTCGTCTCCTCCTTCACAAATGCTCTTGCCCTTGCAAAGGTCATAGACGAACGCAAGTCTTCTCCTGGGCTGTCCTTTGGTTTTGAGTACAATTTCACGAATTTTTGGGTGATTTGGAGAGACTAGCATTTTGGAACAGAAGAAGCATACACATCGTAAGATCTTCATCGTTTTAGTTAGAAATCCAGCATGGAACACAGGCTTAGCTAGATCCAAATGTCCAAAATGACCAGGACACTCGCTCATTTGCCCAGCACAAGTCTGACATCGAGAATTTCGATCCAGAACACCTTGGCGTGGGTCCATGAGACCACCCAGCTTCGGCCGACCTCCTTCATAGATTTCCGCATACTTAATACCGCCATCAGTGACTGACATTCGGCGCTGAAATAGAAAGGGATTAGTTTAATATACCACTGCCAACTGCGTTAATGACTTTTTAACCCTGGCTGCATAATCAGGTAGGCAACGTATATAATATGCGGGAGACTGGGATGTCTAAATCTGAATAGTACCCGCGGCTCTCTAATATAGAATAAACGGTTGACGGTAGGTAAATTACTTGCCACATAAGATACAAGAATGAGTTAAAAATTTCGGAAAGATTGTTTCATTTTATAACTACGAATTACAGAATGAAATAAATGGTAAAGTGAACTTACGATTTCGTCAGGGGACAAAATTCCGAACTGCACACGCTTGACAGTACGGAGCGGAGCTCTTGAGTCGCCCGTCAACTGGGCCATGGTCACGTTTCAGATATCCTTCTGCCCTTCACTGAAGCAACGATGTCAACTTCAACAACACCAACAGCTCAGACAACTGAGACCTGAAAGCAGGTTCTGACAGCTGACCGCTCTACAATTCAAGCAATTGGAAAATATAATATCTGCATTTTCTCACATCAAATCTGCTTCCCGAACAGCAAAAACTTGAAAATGTGGTCATCCACTTTGTAATCAATGGAAAACCATTGCTTTTGGCTTCGGAACTACGTATTCTGACCAGTACTAACATTTGAAGTTTAATTCTCTGTTCATATTAATCAACAATTAAATAATAAACGTGCATGGTGCAAGACATCCAATTTTGAAAATAAATATTTATTGCGTATTGGCCGCGCAGAGCCTACAGACAGTTGACAGTAAAGTTTAAATACATGTTTATATTAGTCCATTCAAATCAAGTTATCAAATTTCTTATTCACACTCTGAGTGGTTTCTGCGTGAATTGTGAGGGTACATATTCAATTTCTCAATATTAACAACTGCTAAGTCATAAGTGGTTTTACAATCAACAATCATAAAATAAAATATTAATAAACAATACCCTAGCAGCATGTGCCACAGGTTAACTCGTGTCTGCGTTAATAAAGCTGTTTTTAATATTCAAGAAAAATTACAATAAATCAGATAATCCTTGATCTAATTGACCGTGTACGACATCATTTTTATACAGACAATATTCGATACTACAAAAATGACTGCATTCGATAATTGGATCTCAAAAGACCATGAGCCACCAAATTATAACGTACTTGTACATGTAAAGTCAACACGATAAAATAACTCAATGTAACCATCATACGCGAATACATACTACTAACTATCCGACACACTTAATTTCCAAGTACACGACACGCCGTTCACAACTTTCAAAGACTTTGAGATCAGATGTAGTGCGAGGTGAGAGAGAGCGCGACATAGAACGTATTAGTCCCAGCCTCACTTTACACAATATTTTTACTATTTTATTTTATTACAATAATTTAATTCAAAATTTAATAGTAAATACCTTAAAATTGATCACATAAAATTTATCACGAATAAAATACACTTAACTAATGAAATCTGAGTAGTTATTACACGTTAAAATACTATATTTACGCAGAAGAATCAAGGATTTAATAAACAATCGTATAACCAAAACCTTCCTCTACTCCATCTTGAAATGAACTGATGGTAGAAGTGAGAGGCTGGCGGCCGAGAATGGCTTCGGTATGGCCAGCCAGCCGAACTGAAGAACAGACTTGGAAAATCCTGTATCTTTCCTTCTTCTCTCTGCACGTTACACCACCGGGCGGTCGGTAAATGATGTAATAGAAATCTCTGTATTTTCAGGGCCCATTTTACTACCCACCCCTGCACTAGTAGTAGCGCTCAGTTAACTAAAAGGTTGATGTTTTAGTTTAAACAGCACCCAACTAGAACCTTTGTACATGGTGTGTCATTTGTGGCCGCCCCCTGCAAGACACTGTGTGTGTCACGCACATACGTTGGAAGGCGGTCTTACAACGTTTCTGGTTACCTTCGCACAGACTCAGTTCGACAGGAATGGAGAAATGATGCGTACAAGACGTCCGTAAAAAATCTACAATTATTCTTTACCTCCCTCGACTTTCATTTTTCCCTCCAACTCCAACCAGGGTATATTATACTATGATACTAACATACGTAGTGTAGTGTACACATTTAATCTCTGGCTCTGACTTTACTAGTTTAGTGCAGTGTGAGCTTCTTCAATGAAGTTCAATGTCTACAGCATTCCCATGTCGTCCAGTCTACGTTCTATACACGCTATAGTCGCTACTGTCGCTAGTTAAAAATGCCAACTTAAAATTAAAATATCTTTACTGTATGTAATAATATTAGCTGTAAAAGGCAATAAGGCATCCTGGATTCTGGATGAGCGCATTGATAATTTTTTCGGCTACCTCATGTGTACGGTACCGCTACCCGTGTTTGCACGATCACATACGTGGTGCGGGGGGGCCTTACATACAGTTTCAACTGAGCAATGACGAAGATGAAGCTACACGATTATAGTGGAGTAAAATGTGGAATTGCAATTTCCGTATTTCGTGTAATAACGAGTAGTAAATAGTAGTACGTTCCCTGACCGGAGTAGTTCTTGCTCCCACAGTCCCACGGCACGATCGCATTTCGCATAGGATAATGTAATCATTAGATTAGATAAAAATCAGAAAAATCTTTCAACGAAGCCTTCGCCCTTGGTCCCGCGCATTCGAGAACACTT
>JAQFZE010003977.1:0-11809 GCA_034695245.1 Dicyrtomina saundersi
TGGTCGAAATCGGACATGGCCGAAATCGGACATGGTCGAAATCGGACATGGCCGAAATCGGACATGGTCGAAATCGGACATGGTCGAAATCGGACATGGCCGAAATCGGACATGGTCGAAATCGGACATGGCCGAAATCGGGCATAAGTTAATTTTTTCTTCATACTAAAATAATGTATTGCTGTTTCAAAAGGCTCAAATCAATTACTTTTATGCATTTTTATTATTTTTAACAAATCTGTCTGTATGTGAACGAAATTCTTAAGAGCTACTTCAGGTAACAATATGATCGACGGAATTAATCACCATTTTAGCGCATCTGAGCTGACTTTAATTTATAGCATAATACTAAAAATAGTATTAGGGATTGTCCATACATGATGCCATCGGTAGGATGTTAAAGATAGCAGTTCACGAAATGTAAAAGTAATGACGTGGGGCCTCTGAATGGATCCTAAAGGAGCGATGATTTGGGTGAAATCATTTATGGACTATCCCTAATTCAAGTACAGCCAGCAGCATACTTTAATTGAATTTCATAAGCGTTTTTTATACGGTCTGTAATTTATTACCTTCAAGAATTACAAATTGTATTTGTATTTTAATTGTACTACACAATAACAATATATTGTAATTGTGATTTTTAAAACCTCACTATATAACAATAACAATTCACAATTGATTTGCAATCGTCTGGTGGAGCGTAATTTTTGTAGCCGGAGTTAGTTATAAACTGTTGGGGATTTAATTTAATCTTTTCAAATTAAGAGAGTATTTATATAATCCCATAGCTAACCTCGACGTGGATTGATCGATGTGGCTCGCCTCAACTTGAACTGACCCTGGCAAATAAAGTAAATGTAGTTACAAAAATCATATTTTCTATTTTCGTGGGCTTCTCTTTGTAAATCCTTCATGTTAGGAATGTTTGCTCATTTTGAGTAGCATTGCGAGTAATAAACCTATTAAAATTTTAAGCCTGGTTTTTTAAAACTTTAATTATATTTTATTAAGAAATAATGTTTTTAATAATAATTTTAGAGCGTTAAGCACATGATAAGATTTTCTACATCAACCAAAACTGTAAGTAATTTTATCTTGTCTTATGCTTATCGCTCTAAAATGGTTATTATTAAAAAGATCGATTTTCTTTAGAAAATAGAATTAAAGTTTTAAAAAACCAGGCTTACAATTCTAATAGATTTATTACAACGCGTAATTTTTAGCATTAATTATTTTTAATTTAGCATTTTTAATTTAGCATTATTAAAGTGCGACAACTTTCGGTACGCTCTGAAAAACCTAACTGAAGACTTCTTAAAATCCTCTAATGTTCACACAAAATTTGGAATATTTGTGCCTTCTGAACTGAATCTTCAGATGATTCCTCGTTTTTGAGTAAGACGACTCGGAGGTGGTTATAACCACGTCTGGTATTACATGATTACATGGGAAAAATAATCCACAGTTTTGGGGTAAAACATGGCAAAAATGAGTAAAACCTAAAAAAAGTTGTTTCGTGATTGAAGTAGGAAACCTTTGTGATGTGATTCAATAGATTTTGTAATTTATGTGGGGTTATTTTGTGCTCCAGTTTCATATCATATTTCAATTCATATCACATACCAGCAAATGATTGTTTTTAAATCTCGCATTGAGTGCATAATTGATCCGAATCTGCTGAAAAACGTGTCCTTTATCAAACAGTTAAATCAACAAAATCTATGGGTTACCTCTTTACTACTGTATAGCATGAAACCTCGACACCTGTAATAATCCCTGACCCCCCCCCCCTGGAAATTGTTGTTTAACATTACAAGTATAGGAAAATCTAAGACCCCCCTCGAAAATTTAAAAAATTTAACATATGGTTACATCTGACACCCGCTGGGATTTTTTAGGTTTCAGGGTATGACTTCATAGCAAGCAAGATGATTTTAAGATGATCTGTGGCTGTTGTAATCAGTTTGAAACCCTGAGAGTCAAATAATTAGTAACCAATTCGTGCATAAAGCAATTTAACCTTAACCATGTATAGCCCATAAAAAAACTGACAAGGGAAACTTGTGACAGCTCCAAAACAGAACAGCTAATTCCTTACGCGTCTTGCATAATTTGTTTCCTTAAAGGGTAAAATTCAAATCCCTTAACAACATGCAATGTAATCCTTTTACTGTCCTAGGAAACTAATGGCTTCCTGCTAAGACTCAATGATAGAGTAAAGATGAATACAAAGATTTCATGGAAAATCTTTATATGTACTTTTTGAACCCAAGCATACATCTATGGTGTCCTTTTAGAACCCAATGAACATTTTTAATGTCATTTTAGAATCCAAGGAAACATTTGTAAGGTCATTCTTGATCACATGGAAACGTTGCATCTAATTTTATAGAACAATAAAACGTTTTCTTTCCATTGGAACCCAAGGAAATGCCTATAATTGCCTTGTATACTCCAAGGAAATTTTAAAGATGTCCATGTATTGGCCAACAAACCGATACAGATGTCTTGGTTGGCTCCAAGGAAGGAGTATTTCAAAATGGTCTTGTAAAATTTTAAAAGTTATTGAAGATTTCCTGGTTGTACCCTAGCGTACATCTATGCTCTTTTTGATGGGGTGTGATTCCCTTTACATAATTGTTTCAATACGGTTTGCATAGTTCAAAATCTAAAATTTGACCCAAAAGTTTGTGTAGGCCAACGTATTTACCATAGTTGGTGACAAAATTAGCTGACGACTTACTTGTATTAATAGTAATAATATAGTTTACCTCGTGGGTAAATTTATTTATTCTTGATACTTATTTTTTATCTATTCGATCTTATAGAATATTCTAGGTGTGACTCAATGACGATGCTCATGCACGCAACTTTATAGTTGACCTGACCTTAACTTTGCTGCGTCCTTTTACGATTATTATTTTCAGAAAAATTAGTGTCATCCTATAATTAGCATAAATTTTAATTAGAATTTTTGAAAAAACCGCATTTAATTCTGTGAAACTTTTTATTCATGATTAATTAAAAGTTTCACAATTAATCAAGGGAAATTCTACTAAAAATAGATTGTGAATTATGCACTTTTCTGAATTTCGGATGAAAATTGTAGGAGTTGCATGGCATAGCCGATGTGCCGTGCACTCGCACTCCGCTCGTATGAGTGCAGGCCAAATATTGTGCAATGAAGAAAGTTATTAAAATCCGGGCTTAATCAGCTCTGTAATATTTCAAAAATGTATTTTGCGTTAATTATTTTAATTAAAAAATAGTAAAAAAATATTCATTAGGTCGATTTAGCCTAAGTTCATACAACCAGACTCAACCAGTCACTGTGAGTGAGGAAATAAGAGGCTACCACATTAGTTTGTCTCGGTCATATTGCCCTTTCACTTATCCCCGTCCCATCCTCCACAGTAAAGTTGTCCCATTCCCTAGGCCCCTACAGTAATTAGCGGTCACTATGGAGCACCAAAGGAGACATGGTTTCAATCAACCATCCAGTGACGTATACCGTACAACACAGAGCCGTATACGATTAGCAGTGGCCGAGGATTGAAGCCAGGTCTGAGAATGGAAATTTTGTTCCAGTCTGCAGCCCTAACCGCTCAACCAAGAAAGCCGGCTTGCGCTAATTATTTTATACCTATGCATGTGGTTTAAATTTAGAAAAACACTTCGAGCCATAGTTAAGTAAATCAGTAAAACTATAACTTTTCTTAAATCTGCCAAGAGTCCATTAACTAGACAAAAATGTAGTAAAAAACGAAAAGTGTTGGCCTTTTACTTGGTATTTGTAAAGTTTATGGAACAGAAACAGCAAATTCCAAGCGAAACGTTTTTGAAATCGCGCACTTTTCGCTTCGTTTTCTGAAATTAAAAGTAATTTGAAGGACCAAAAATTGTTGATTTCCCTTTCAAAAAGTTTTGTTGTTTTACTTTTTTTAAAGTGTAAGTGAAAAAATTTGAGGGAACAGAAATTTTACATTTTCAAACGCAAAGTACAAATAAAAAGTGTTTGAAGGAACTGGACCCTGATGACAATTTTTCCGGAGCTGAAATGCGGATGCAAATGAAATGTGCATGTAGGCTCTTTATTACATTCGGGGATGCTATAGCTTACTTTTTGTTACCTAGTTAAACATTTATTAAAGTATTAACGAATAATTTTTCAAACGGCACCACAAATATTCCACAGTATGGTAAACGACAATACTCCGATCTAATTTCAAAAACAAATTTAAAAATTTTTGAAGTGGCCCTGAAAAAAAATTTGAAATTGTTAATACTCTCCGCATTTTTTTAATGTTTTAATAACTGCAAGAGGTGTAAATCTTCTATAAATATTTTAACTCGTTTCTTTTCGATAACAGTACTTTAAAGGCACACCTTAAATGTGGTATACGGACATTTGCTATCCGGACATTTGCTACCCGAACATTTGCTACCCATAGCCTAGTACATTTGCTACTCACGCCCAAACCTAGGGCATTTGCTACCAATGGCTAAAGTAGAAATAAAATGCATGGACAATATTTATGAATGTACCGTGATAACATAGCATCGTTGAAATCATTTATTAATGCTATTATTGTTGATGATAGAAGATGATATAATTGTAGATGGTCATTCAAAAATGATATTTAAAAGTTATGTATATATTATCTTTACTAAAAATTTTTCTAATCAATATGACCTGCATATTAAGACTGATTGCTGTATAAAAGTTAGAACCAGACAACATAACAAGTCATTGCAGACACGCTACAATAATTACTAAAAGTCAAATAACGGTAATATTTAAATTATAACGTTTTCTTAAATGTAATAAAATAAATAAAACTGCATATAAGTCTAAATGTAAGTACGCAACATAGTAAATATCATTTTAAAACTAGAAAGTGTGTCTTCACCATAATTAAGTCATAAAAACAAATTTACTTACATTTCAGTCTCATTACAGCAATCAATCTTAATATGCAGGGCATATTGATTAGAAAAATTAATAGTAAAGATAATATATACATACTTTTAAATATCATTTTTGAACGACCATCTACAATTATATTATCGTCTATCATTAACAATAATAGCATTAATAAATTATTTCAACGATGCCATGTTATCACGGTACATTCATAAATGTTGTCCATGCATTTTATTTCTACTTTAGCAATGGGTAGCAAATGTCCTAGGTTTGGGCGTGGGTAGCAAATGTCTAAGGCTATGGGTAGCAAATGTCCTACAACCCTTAAATGTATAGCGGTACTCTCGTAATGGTTCAATTAGTTCGGGAAGAAAATAGCTCTTAACCCAAAATCTCATTTTAAAACTTGGTGTAACATTTTAATGATTCGTTTTGTTTGCGTTTAATGCAGGTCGTTACTCCGATTTCGGTTTCTCTATCCTCAGAATCAATTAGTCAAAATCAGTCACATTCCCAGTCGCATCCAGTCCTAACTTGGGAAGAGGCGGTCTCAGCCGAAATTTTGCCCGTCCGATGCAAAGATACAAACGCTGAATTACATAAAACTAGATTTGGTTCTGGAAATAAGGGGAAATGCATCAAGAACGGAAATGATTGGTACACTCCAACCGAATTCGAAGCCATTTGTGGTCGAGGCAATAGCAAAGACTGGAAGCGAAGTATTCGATTTGGAGGACGAACTCTACAAACGTTAATTGATAAAAAATTCTTGATCCCGCATGCTTCGAGTTGCATTTGCTCTAACTGCGTTGACGATGCCACAGCTGTGAGTTCATTCACTATCTTTCAAAATCAAATTTTTCATTTTACATACGTTGTTTTTAGTTTTACCGAGGTTTTTATTAAAACATTACTTGATAATTTAGACTGGACCTATAAGACCTTTTACACCGTACCAAAGAAAACGCAAAGGACGTAACGGAGAGAGTCCTAAAGGAACTAAATTAGAAAGGTTAACTTCTAAGGACTCAACTACTGATGAATCGTCAGATGTAGGAACACCAGTAACACCAGTTGGCTCGAATTCGGGAATTAATCCGCTAACACAAGCATTGATGAAAATAAATCAATCCACCCTACCTTCCTGCAATACTGAAGCTTGGAAAACAATGGAAGATGTAAGTGCATGTTTAAATTAGAAATTTGTAAATTTTTGAGGACAATGCGTTCCTTTTGTAATGTCAGGAATGTATATTGACTGGTTTAGGCGGTTGAGAAGCTTGTTTCTGCTGGAGTACTTTTAAAGTCGATGCTTCAAGAAATGAAGGAGCGAACAAGTCATGAAATCGACACATTGCGATCACAGTTGAACGAAAGTTCTCAAAGTCTACAACAAGCTCTTAGTCAAGCACATCAGCAGCAAACACAGCAAGTCACATTAAGTAGAAATCTGGAACCTCAAATTCTACGTATATTTGATTCGAACCGCATACAGACCTACTCAATCGAAGTTTTAGACCCCGAAACTTTTAAGCAGCTACAGGTTACTCAAGCAACACCAGTAAACACACCTAAAGTTAGTACTGCGGATACAACTGTTTTGCCTCCTATTAGTCAACTTTTTTAAGTTTCAGCTTTAAGTTTGTTTTATTATGTAGTATATATATTTAGAGAATTAAGTTATTTTTGTTAAATTTTCTCAGTGTTTGAATTGCGGCCGCGATGCAATGATAAGTTGCTCATGTTGTCAGATAATGATTTACTGTTCTTCGTTCTGCCAAAAGAAAGATTGGCCATCCCACAAGGTAATCGAAGTGTACAAATAATTTATTTTCATTTTTATGTGCGAATCTCATCGCAAGCTTTTGTGCAATCCAAACTTATGTGTTTTATGACCCAAAACATTTAACTCATTAATCTTACTCTACAATTTGATTGTAGCTTTGTCTAAGTCCATTATGGCATTTATGATTTGATGCTTTCAAAACAACTTTTTCTAGTCCGTTTTGTTGTATTGTCAAGTAAGATTGCGTTTGCACTTTGTTACTTACCTGGTTGACTACAGGTTAGCGACTGAGGAATGTAGAAATAGTAGCCAAATGTACTTGGATCACGGTTGGTCAATAACTTCCGTCTTGTGTAGCCCAAAAAGTGTTTAACTTAAAGTAAACCTTATGTAATAAGTGTTCATAATTAGTATTATGCGTGCCAATCAGTCATATTCCGCTGCTGTAGGAGCAGTATATTGAAGCTACACAATTTGGAGTTCGGTAGGTGTGCATTTTAATTTTTTTAATTTATTATTTTTGGTCAGTTTGGTTTATTTCTTCGAAATTTTGTCCATGCTTTGACAGTCGTTCCCAAATCAAAGATAGAATAAATTCGAATACTAAAAGCTTATGGTTTTATAAAGGATTTGTTACTTAAATTTATGTTAATTATTATTACTAAAACTGGAATCTATTGTATAGGTTTCTGATCTTATTTAAACTCTAATATTTCTGCAGTGCTTTTCATTTCAATTACTTACGCTTGATGTTTTAACTCCCTTTTAGCTTTACCTTATAGTCAATCGTAAATCATCTAGCGTTTCTCTAAATCTCGTAAACCTGCTTATACCAAATATAAGCCTAATTTTTATTTTGACCGTTACTCTGTGTGATTGTAGAATATTAACTTGTATTATGTAAGAGCTGTTAGTTTAATCTGTGACTTAACACGTGCTAATTTTGAAGTTTAATAAGTTCAGGTAGTCACTCAATATATTTAGCTATAATTATATGTACTTTTACAAACATTGTATTGTTTTCCTGTTCGGGATGTTATATAATTTTTTATTACATAATCGTGATACAAGTGTACATCCAAGAATTGCTTATAAAGTATAAACATTGACTATTGAAATATTAACCAGTTTAACAAGCAAACAGTAGAATACACTAAAATCTAAAATAACTAATCTCTGTTTATTTAGTTCTGTAGAGCCAAGAGTGTGTGGAAACTAATCGCAACTGAAGAAGCAAAATTGTCGATCTCCAATTCATATTACTGGCAAAATTGTCATTTTCCAAATCATACTAACAGCAAAATTGCCGATCTCTATTTTTTGACTTAAAAAATAGTACATAATTTGGGGTTTTAGCACATAAAGCAGTAAGAAATACCTACCGTAAAGCTTCTATTAACTCCCGTGGGGAGTTGCGCCAAACTTTGCTTTAGACCCTATAATTACTAGAAATAAAAGCATAAAAAACAAAATCCTGTCCATATGATTAAATTCTAAACACCCCTGGAGTTAATAGGAACCCCAGGAGTTATTAGAAGCTTTACGGTACTTGCTTATTTAGACGAAACAAATTAAATACAATAAAAACTGGTGATCGGCTACTTTGCTTTTAGTGTGATTTGGAGAACGGCAATTTTGCCATTAATGAGAATTGGAGATCGAATATTTTGCTTCTTCAGTAACGAAATATATCATTTTAAGCTTCGATCTTAATTAAACTACTAGTAGTTGCATAACATCATTCTTTGAGCTATCCTGTGATCAGTGAAGTTCCGTCGACATAATTTATTCTGAATAGGGCTTGTCAGCGTTTTTCCGATCACACCGTAAATTAAAACATTTTCAAGCGTGTTTACTAACATTGTAAGACATTCAAGTGTAAAAAAAATCATTTCTTCTGATTTGTGTTTTCTAGAGTATCTGCCAAGAGCGCACTGGTGTGAATTCGGAGGTTGTTTAAACAACTTTATTCAAAACAGATCCAAATCTTTAGTAATTAATTTAGAGTTTAAACAATCAAGTTTACTCAGTCGATATCTGAGCAAAGTTTCACGATAGAATTAGTAGTTTTGTAAAGTAAAAAGTGGACATTTTTTTATACCTATATTTGTGGTGCGTAAACAATTTTTGTCATAAAATAAAAATTGCTTAGGCATCATCCCGACACTTTTGCTAAGTTTACCCATTGTCTTGAAGTTAGCTAAAAGCATTTAAAAACTTAGAAGCATAGTTTAACACAAAGTCATGGTTGTAACGGGAAAGTGTTGTATTCAGAACAATTCATGGTTTACTTGCGTTCCTTGTAGTAACGACTCTAAGAGGCTACAAGTTAGTGGCAGGATTGAAATGCCATTAATAACGTACTTCGTCCAGGATCTCGAATTTTAATGTTAAATTTAGTGTGAGATGTGAATGCTCAACATCATTCAATCACAGCACAGTCACAGTCACAAAGCAAAATTACCCTTAGACCACTAAAGTTTGTGTGTCATTGTAACTGTGTAAGTATATAAATGGTCGCAATTATTATTATTTCTGTGGCAATCTACCTTTTGCTAGCGATGATAAGTGTTGTACGTAGGATATGTCCTTGTAATCTCGGTTGTTTGATAGTATTATTACTTTACACAATTATTCAAGGTGTCACATGTTAGCAGTACTTTTTCACCCAAAATTATTGCAGTCCCGTTTCCTTTGATGTACACACCTGTTTTCACTTTTAGTTTCGTATGAATGTACTTAAAGCTATAGAATAATATGTATTACGGCACTGTCAATCAGTTCAAGTTTGTATTTGTGTGCTAAATAACATACAAGTGCAGATGTCTATAAACATGTATAAAGAATAAAGGGAAACACCTGTGTAGTAGAGGCAGCGACTAATGTAGTCGATAAGTTTAAAATAGTGTATATACATGTATTATATTTTAAGATGTCCAGAATGCTGTAACATCCTGATGTCTGGTATAATGTAATTTTTCTATCAGAAGTTACCATAATTTTACTTGTAATTTGTATTATTTACAAATAATTAATAAATTCGAATTTATTAGTGATTGTGATAGTTAGTCATTGAGGGTGAAAAAGTCCTGCGTAGTTTACGACACTGATAGTCACTCATATTTAACGGTGCAAAACTGGCTTTATTAGCATCAGGTTTTATTTAAAATAACGTGGCTCATGTAGTTTAGTGATAAAAATAAACAATATTATATAGCAACAAGCATATTTTGCGTTGATTTTGTACTTTTAATGATAAGCAAAGAAAGGCGATAATTGAGAAGCACTTCAATGCAAGTGCCATCGATCCGCTGTACCAGTTTGTAAATCATATGATTCTAATCTTTCTTTTACCTGTTTTAAACTACTAACCTGGCATCTGTATTGTATTGTTTATGATATGTATCGTACTTGTACAATAAACCACTCAGTATACAGTGTTACTCATTTATTTTTAAATCTAATTCATCTTTAAGTGCATTTTGCCATAGTTCTTACGGGTGAAATACAATCATCTAGTACGCCGTACTTTAATTTCAACATTACCACCAAAACAACAGCGGAAAATAGTTCACCTACAAGTACAAATACCTGGGCTCCTCAAACTACTATGTACACTCTGTCTCAATGAAATAAGAACACTCATGTTTTCAATTCTAGCTCTCCCCACCCGAGGTAATTCCGCGAGATAATTATATTTAGATTGCACCTGTCCAGTTGGTACACATAAACTTTGGTTGGCCCCCACAGGTCACTTGGTTCCGATGCAATTAATTAAAAACAGTAAAACGTATGTCTCAATGAAGTAAGAGCGTTTCTCAGTTTCTTCGATTCAAACTCCAGTATCTCATCAACAGATAAATGAGAAAATTTGTGTACACACTCTCAAACATATTAGTCATAAGTAAGAACAATCACTTTGTTTACGGGAATACTTCGGCCTTATTAGTGGCAGGGCACAAAAGAGGCCAGCCGCGAGTCACATTGTTATAGCATAAGGACTCTATGGAAAGGGTAAACGGACTTTTCCTACCCGGACATTTCCCAACCGGGCATTTCCTACCCAACACCACACCTAGGGCATTTCCTACCCGTGAATAATGTAGAAATAAAATGGTGTGGTGATAGTGTGAGAAAGATATTTAATATTTTCCTAGCAAGTCTATATATATATTATTTAAATCGTGCGTATCCTTTTGATCAATGCTTAGTTACTTTTTTTACATGGATATGTCATTGGTTTGGTCGTGGGTAGGAAATTTCCTACAACCATGGAAAGTCATGACTCTTTTCACTAAATCGTAGAGTTAAGCGAAATTCACAACGGATTTTGGTAAAATGATGTGGAACATAAGCTCTGAGAAATTCTCTACAAAATCATAAAATTTACATATAAGGTCACCCGAGTACACCAGACGTATCATCATGAACATTCTGGACAGTTAACGATATCAATTTGCAACACAACGTGCACACTGCCGACAATATATTCGGGAACTATTTTGTGCCCTGCAACTAGGGCTGTAGTGATCCGTTGAACAAAGTGAATGTTCTTACTTATGACTAATATGTTGGAAAGTGTGTGCACAAATTTTCAGATGTTTTCTTCCATTCGTTCATGAGATACCGGAGTTTGAATCGAAGAAACTTATTTCATTGAGACATCCGTTTTTCTGTTTTTAGTTAATAGCATCGGAACCAAGTGACCGTTGGGGGTCAACCAAAGTTTATGTATACCAACTAGGCAGGTGTCATCGAAATATAATTTACCTTACAAGCAAACCACTTAGTATGGTTCCTCGGTATACGGACATTTGCTACCCGGACATCAGCTACCCGGACATTTGCTACCCAAAACCCAACCTAGGACATTTGCTACCCACGCCCAAACCTAGGACATTTGCTAACAATGGCTAATGTAGAAATAAAATGCATGGAAAACATTTATGAGTGTACCGTGATAACGTGGCATCGTTAAAATAGTTTATTAATGCTATTATTGTTAATAATAGAAGATGTTATAATTGTAGATGGTCGCTCAAAAATGATATTTAAAAGTTATATACAATATATAACCAGACAACAACAAGCCATTG
>JAQFZE010003978.1:0-11807 GCA_034695245.1 Dicyrtomina saundersi
AGCCAAAATGCTCCTATGGGATATGTAACGCAACTGGTATACAGCTAATGAATTTGGAGTAAAATGTGAGTTTGTTTGTTAGGTGGCAGTGGGGAGTGACTCAATGAAAAACGGTTGAGGAGATTGAAATGAAAATCAAAATCAATGATGATAATAATAATAATAATAGTAATAGGACAGAATGAGTCTCGTTGGTGGTCATGGGTGGGTGGACGCGAGCGTGAAGGAGCGTCAGACACGGTTGGCGGCGGTGCATGTGGATGCATTAGGGCGCGCAGTTGTTTATGAGAGTGTTCGCTCACGTGTGACCTCCTGCTATATTAAGATGCAATGCAAATAAAACAATACAAAACACAAATATCAACAAAGAAAAGAATATTTTCATTTTTTTCATAGGCATAACATTACAAACGTAATTTTAATGCTTTATTGCTTAACAGATTCAAGCTTGTCGGTCATATATTTATTGATCTCTTTAATTTCAGGGATTCGGAGATCAAAATGACTCCCATCCAAATCCGAAAACCTATCCGATTTAGATTTCAGAGGTTTTCTAAATTGAATTCTATAAACTGGGTTCCAAGTGAACCGACTCACACGCACGTGTATGGAATGCGACTTAAAGCACCACATTCCCGGGTCCCAGAAATGCGGATCTTTAGCATCCATAAACGCCACATGGCTATTACTATCGAACATAGGTAATGAATCACTTAAATGTTCGAGGTTGTCATACTCAGTGATAATTTTTTTCAAAAAACCTATAAGCTCAACAGCTTCTATTTGGGTAAAAGCCATTCTGCTCGCCTTAGCCTTCTGATTTGCTTTGGAAAAATGAAAATAATAACAAGTAAGCGGATCAAAATAAGTGAATCTACATTTTAATCCACAAATTGATTTAGTTTCCGGGGTCCAAAAAAACCTAGGGTCAGATGGTTTAATAATAGTAATCGATGGCAAATTCTCATCGTCATCAGAATTATCCTCTTCACCAGAGTCGAAAGCACGCCGTTGTTTTATATCACAACGCATAGAAGAAGATGCAAGTAACAGTTTCTTGTCATTTTCGGGCGTCTTAGACTGTTTAGAAAAATTTTGTTCCTCCGCTTTCCTCAACTTCAACGTCATTTTTCCCTGACGGGCAGGCGGTGTTTCTACGTCATCCTCCTCGTCTTGGTTTACTCGAAAACTTAATTTTCGTTTTGCAGACAACTTTTTCGTTGATTTATTCGCAGTTGGATTTTCACCCTAGTCACAGGTGTCAGGTGCCTTAGCCCATCCTTCAGTGTCCGATCAAGCTTCTATGTCAGCTTTATTATCCGCAGAGCCATCTCGAGCGGTTAAAGTTTCCAACCGGATCAGAGTGATCCGTGTTCGCGATCAGGTTCCTCTCGTGTTAGCAACAGCAGCAGCAGTAGCAGCAACAGCGGAGGCTGGACAGTCCACCTTGGCCACGTAGGCCAGCTGCCGGGGCTGGAGCCACACTGCAAGCAGGCAAATTCTTGGTTTCTAAAAAGCAAACATAAATTTAAAAAAAAAGGTTATAGCTTAGTTATTGATTGACTGACACATTTAAACATTTACTTCTCAGCGTATGATAAAAACAAAAAAATCAACTTACTGTTTTTCAGGGTTTTGAGAGACGCCATTGCACGACCGGGGTTGTTTCATAATAACAAGTGTGTCAGAGAAGACAAAGTAGCTTTTTGATGTTTCAAATCAAAGTGAGTAAAATATTCTTTAAGTTTTGAGATTTTATACCAAGCAGCGTTTCGTAAAAAACATCTAGCTATTCACACAAGAGTGATTTTATTTATCTCCTTCCAGTGATGCCTGACGGTCAATTGTAGGGTAAACATGTATAATATATTGAGTTACATCCAACTTTTATCCACAAAAGAAATAGAAAAACAGAAAAACGCCCTCATGGGTTTACTCGCGAACACAAATTTAAAATAGAATAAAAATAAAAAAACAGAGTTTTCCGGCTTTCAAAACGACGCAATTATTAAATAATTAGCTTCACTAGGAAATTTTTTGCTTTGCAAAATCATTGTTCCATGTTAATAAAATAAAATACAATAACACACCAACGCCCTGTAATAAGTGAAATCATCTAATTAAAAATTATGTTCAATTTGTGTTTCCTGGCGTTGTCGTAAAAAAAATTAATGTAATGCATGTTTTTTTTTGTATTTCCGTTGACGAGTGTAATAAGCGTTTAAAACTCATCAGCGCGCATTACTTTATTACAGTTAAAGGAAATAAACGCGATTCAAAAATTTTAAAGCTAAATTTGACCGTCCAAATATAAGCAATAGCAATATAAAAGAATTTGGTAAATCAAGTAAAAGTATCAGTCAGATTTGTAATGTCGTGCTCAATAAATGCAGCTCAATTTAAACAACGAGTTTCAAGTCAGTATTACCAGTTTTGGCAAACACAGCGACGTATTTGACAAGTATTTAAAATTAGATTCTAAATCTGAAAAGTTAAATTGTTTTAAGTCATCACTACTTGCCGAACTTCATTGTGATACTTTAAATTGCCCTTTTTCTAAAGCTTTTAGCAAAACCACCGTATTATTCGCGGTAAATAAAAAACTCAAAGAAGCATTAAAGGCTTTATTTACTACAAAACTTGTGTACACTATTCAAGAAGCTTTTGACATTACACCGGGCAGTAGTGTTGCCAACAACGAGTAGTGCCCGCCAGAGGTTTGCGACACACGCAGCACAGTATATCTTATTAACGAACGTTTGTGGTATAACATTGAGGATTATCTATATCCGCTTATATTGTGCATACAGTCAAATTTGTAATAACTAAAAATGACAATAGTGCCGTCAAGTATTGTAGTAGAATGGCAAAACGAATTTAAAATACCATTCGCGCCTCGGCTTAGCATTTCAGAAGATCAGTTGACTAATAGGCAAAGAGAAATACTCAACCGAATTAAATTTCAGTGTAGTTTGCCCGTCAAAGTAGACGCGAGTAACCCACTTCGATGTATTGTGCAAGGATTCAGCGGTACGGGAAAGTCTGCATTAATTTCACACATATTGAGTTTTTTAGAAAATCAGAAAACAAGTCGCAATGATTTTGACTACTAAGTTGGCGCTCCCACGGCTGTAGCGGCTTATGGAGTACACGGCCGCACACTGCACAGTGTTTTTGAACTTACAAAGTATTCGGGTAGCCTGTTTGACAAAGCAGAAAAAATAACACATAACAAGGCAATTAAAAAAGCGTTTAAAAATATTCGATTTTTGCTGATTGATGAAATTAGTATAATAAGGTTGTCAATGTTGTATTACATACACCGATTTTTTCAAAAATTATTCAAGAAAAATTCAGAAGGGTATTTTGGCGCAATTAACGTGATTTTATTTGGGAATATTCTTCAGCTTAGACCAGTAAAAGATTTAATGTTATGCACCCCCTTGTCAAAATTAAAACAGCGGTTTCAGAAGGCAGGCAAAGTATATAAATCATTTGATGTTGTATACAGCCTAAGGACTCCGTTGCAACAAATGGGGGAACATCCGACTCAAGTTAAATTTCGCGCGTTACTAGAGCGACTCAGCACAGGTGATTCTAATTCCAATGACGTTGCGTTGCTTTGGACAAGAAGAAGTTGTGAGCTTACTAATGAAAACTGGAAGTCGTTTAAAGAAGCTGTGCAAATTTGTGCAACCAACAAAGAATTTGACAAATATAACAGGTAACGTACTGTGGGAAAATCAATTGTATCAATACAGAACGTGCATTTACATTAAATAGTTTGTTTTATTACATTTTAGCAGACAACTTGATAAACTTGATGCTGAAAACTTTGATTTGCCGATAACTGGAATGATGACACCCCCCGACCCACTGGTTCTTTGTGTTGGCGCTAGAGTCATGCTCACCAGAAATTTATAGATTAATGCAGGGCTTGTTAATGGAAGTTTTGGAACTGCGCGTAGTCTTGTGCTGAATCCTGACCATTCTCCACGTTTTGTTCTTGTAACGTTTGACCAGTTTAACCAACCTGATCTTTTAATTAGAGGACCAAATGGTAGCGGCGTGCCGATTTTTCCGGTTAAGGATTTACACGATGAAAAAGAAGGAAATTGTTACCCTATTATTACGTTTTTTCCCCTAAGACTAGCACACGCCTGTACTGTACATCGCATTCAGGGAGTTACGTTAAAAAAGGCGTGTATTAATCTGAGTGAGCAGCAATTTTGCCCTTCACTTGACTTTGTGGCTTTATCAAGAGTTAAAAAATTCAGTGATTTATTCATTTTAGATAAAAATATCACCCTAGAGCGACATTTGAGTGGCAAAAGGCGTTATTATTCTCATTATTCCATTTTAAATGATAAAATGAACCGCCTAGATAGTATTAAGACCATTTGCAAAAAATAATATAAACAATAATCACACAAGCCTAATAATTGTTTAATTTACATAAATTTAATTATAATACATTTTAAGCAATTAATAAAAGAAATTAAATAATAAGTTTACTAAAATTTTAATACTATTTACATAAACGTGGCAAATTAAATAACTACATACATCAAAATTACTATTCAATTTTTAGTTCAAGCATAGGAATTTTATAATGGCCAAATGGATAACTTTTGTTCAAAAATTTACCCCCTGATTTTATTTAATAGCGCTTGGTATCAATACAATGATAGGAAACTTTTTGAGCAAGTATATTATACAAATTTTGCTGATACGATCAAATTTGCTTTGTTGCGATACTCACAACTTCATCATTTTCTAGAATTTGCTTCATTTTTTTATGTCGAATGTTTTTTATAGAGCATCGTAGAACTCCCTTTGACCGTATCATATCTTTGCCATCGCTAAACTTTAACGATTAATTTTTTGCTTTTAAAGATATTTTCCATAGAGAGTAAACATTTTTTGTACGATTAACAAACTCTTGCACGTCATCTATACCAAAAAACACCAGATGATCAATGGGCAGTTTAGAAAAGTCAAAAAACATGTAATTGTCCAAAAGAATTTCCAAAAACAACTTACTAGGCATCGGAAAATGCGTTAAGGCTGAATCTGTGTCAGCATATTTCACCAAGAGCGCAACTCCAAAAAGACGATACAAAACGTCGTAAATTCCTTTATAAAAATCATTTTTGACAGCCGTAAAATTGCGTTAGCAATTAGAATTGCTTTATCGTACGTAACATTCATTTTTATTATCAAAACAAATGTTAATTTGGGAAAAATCAACATGATTTCTTCAAATTCCGTCTGGGCTAAATACTTTTAGGCTTCTTCTTTTGTTTCACATGTTTTAGCATCTATTTGATCAAGGGGTGACTGCCCCGTTTTACCATAAACTGAATTTGACATAAGTTTAAAAACATCCGTTTCAGATTCTGTTTTTGCATGCTTTCTGTTATCTAGATTTTTGAGTATATAGTCCTTAAAAAAAAGCTTTTTAGTAAATCGTATTCCAGAATAGATTTTCTTAATAACTAAGCCTTTTTGCAAATAGTATCTAAGTTCTCGATAGTAACATACGTAATTTGTTTTGTCGTAGCAAGTTGTCAATAGCCGCTTACCGCCTTTGAACATTGGGATTTGGTCACAATGTCGATTAATTAATTCTTTTTGGTCAGGTGATAAATGCTCATATGCAAGCTCAAAATGTTCTGGTGCAAACGGTACGCACAAAGACATATCTTGAACGTGATACGGATATTCTAAATCACATTCAATTATATAACCAATTCCACTGTCTTCTGGTGTATTTTTCCAATCAATTTTCTTCAACTCGACAGCGTCGACTATTTTAAAATTGTCACAAGGCAAAGGTTCAAGCATCGCGCTCACATATAAACTGTTGATGACAAAGTAGCAGATTTGCACTTCCTCTTCATCTTTAACGTCATCTCCAAACCTTTTTGCTTTTGCCTGAACACTACGCTGAGTAGTATGACAAATTCCACCTCGAATTCTGCGCTGGGCTAATTCTAACATTTCATTGCATGTTACATACCCTAATTCACATTTAGTTGTGAACAAACAAGCTTCTTAGCTATAGCCTGACAGCGAATAACAATAGGTAAAGTCTAGTTTATAAAATGATAAGCCAGTTGATCGAAAATTTTGCCATAACTGAGCTAAGTGCAATACGTCAGTCAAGGCATAAAATCTAGTAAATTCTCTAAAAATTTTAATTTGAAACTCTGATACAATTTCCTGAACGTGTTTTCAATCATCATCGGATATATCTTTGTCAGTTAAGTCATTGTGAAACTTTTTTCTATCTTAAATTGGAACTTTATCGTCAAGCATCTCAGGCCCTGATAAAAAAGAATACGGGAATATTTGTTTCTGTGTAAGTAAATTCAATTGCCTGTTGGTCGGGTGTTTAATATTTAATTCAGGAAACACAATATGCAAATTTTTCTTAAGTAAATCAAATTGTGCTATTCCGTCTTTTTTTAAATTAGATACCAACTTTTCAAGGCTAGAGTTTAAAAACTGCAGCGAATCAATGAATTAAATCTTGGCCCGTTGAAAAATCGGTTCAGCATCATCGTCTGGGCAAATATTAAGTGGAATAATTTTTCGTTTGCTTGTCATCGTTAAAGATATAAATTTTTCAGAATTTTTGGCTATTATTGTGGTATCTTTTATATCTACTACACTGCTGTTAATCGCTTCTAGCAAAAATTTGTGATCGTACCCAGTTCCATTGTGACTAATAAAAACGAGTTCAAATTTATATTTGACGTGCAAGTTACAATTGCGGTGAATAGTTGATTCGTAGCGACTGGTTGTATGATTATGATGCCACGTTTTGAAATTGTTATCCGTAAACGGCTGAGAACATAATTCGCAAATACTTGCGTTCCTATGCCTTTTGAATTCTCCTGCCAATGGCTGAACAGAATTATTAGTTAATCGAATTTCTCTAATAATTAAATTCGCCCAATGCATAACTCTTTCTAAAACATGTTTTATAACATCATCGGGCCCGTCGTAATGCTCTAGGGTTATTTGTTCCATGTCCTTTTCTAAATTTTTGACAATGCAAAGGGAATAGCTTGCTGCTTTGTGTTCAGCTGTTTTTTGTGTTTTGTTTTTTTTATTGAAGGGTCTGTGTTTATTGAAACTATGAATGATTCCAGGTCCCAAAATAATACATATGGATAAGCTAAATTCATATAGGGTTTCGAGAATTTTAGTCGATCACTTTTTTTTTTTAAATTAATTTTAACACTTTTTTTGGCATAAAACAGAGTGCTGCTGCAACAGCTTATCAGTTGTAAAATCTTTTAAACAAGATTTACACAACTTTGCTTTATGTGCATAAATTCTGCTCATTACCATACCTACGTCGTAAATCAAAGCAAAATGGTACTGATCTTCCCCCCTAACATTTTCTTGAATCATGATTAAATCAACGTGGTTTTCAAAATCAAAGTCTGAGATTCTAATAGGGTAAATGTCTTCGTTATCGTTTGTGTACACATTAACACTTGTGAAATTTAACTCCTCAAACTTTTGCAAGTCTTTGTAAATATCTACAGGCCCTGATGTTTCACTTAAATCAAAACTATTTCTATACGCGTCATAATTTGACGCCAAATTCACTCTTTGACTATTTTTGTGCACATCTTTTCTATACCGTGAAGCAATAATACAATATTAAAAACACTGATCTTTTGTTTTTTGTAAATTTAAAATACCATACCTGCAAACAGGCATTTTTAAATACCCTTTTGGTCTTGCAATTTTTAAAAGGTTTATAAATCCCAACAATTACATCAAATGATATTATTTCACGGACAGTCCATCCAGAGCCGTTAACATTAAACAAGTTCAGCATTGTAATAATATTATAAGCAGCGTACAATTTTAATTTTTCAATACCAAGAGCAGCGTCAACGTAATCAAAAATATCTTTAACTTGTTGAAAAATTTGAAAAGGTCGATGTTGAAACAAAATTATAGCCCCCAAATGATGTCTTGAAATTTCTTAAAAGAAACTTTGATCTACTTTTGGCTTTTTGAAATCAATGTGCCCGCCCATCTGCCCTGGGTGACTGCAATTATGTAGCTTCCGATGTGTAAAGTACAATGCACAGTCGTCACAAAAATGCACAGCTTCCATATGTGCGTTATAACCAAAGTACTTGCCTCCAGTAAATAGACAGCCATCCATAAGGCACGTGCAATGCTGTGAAAAAAAAACAACATACAGGCAAAATAAATTTCAGTTTTTTACCTTTTTTTACTAAAAATTCTTTTTTTGGACTAACTCAATCAGTTTTCCCTCGCACGCTCCACCCTACACGACATAAAATAACTACACACACACAGGACTTAATACTATGTACGACAATAGTTATGAGACAGAACATTAAATTTAATCTTTGTTTCGCTCTGGCAAGCAAAATAAATTTTAGATTTTTTAACTTTTTTTCATCAATTGTTTTTTAGGACTAACTAAATCAGTTTTCCCCCGCACGTTTCACCCTACACGACATAAAATAACTACACACACACAAGACTTAATACTAAGTACGACAATAGTTATGAGACAGAACATTAAATTTAATCTTCGTTTCGCTCTGGCAAGCAAAATAAATTTTAGATTTTTCAACTTTTTTTCATCAATTTTTTTTTAGGACTAACTAAATCAGTTTTCCCCCGCACGTTCCACCCTACACGACATTAAATAACTACACACACACAAGAGTTAATACTATGTACGACAATAGTTATGAGACAGAACATTAAATTTAATCTTCGTTTCGCTCTGGCAAGCAAAATAAAATTTTAGATTTTTCAACTTTTTTTCATCAATTTTTTTTAAGACTAACTAAATCAGTTTCCCCCCGCACGTTTCACTCTACACGACATTAAATAACTACACACACACAAGAGTTAATACTATGTACAACAATAGTTATGAGACAGAACATTATATTTAATCTTCGTTTCGCTCTGGCAAGCAAAATAAAATTTTAGATTTTTCAACTTTTTTTCATCAATTTTTTTTAGGACTAACTAAATCAGTTTCCCCCCGCACGTTTCACTCTACACGACATAAAATAACTACACACACACAAGACCTAATACTATGTACGACAATAGTTATAAGACAGAACATTAAATTTAATCTTCGTTTCGCTCTAGCAAGCATAATAAATTTTAGATTTTTCAACTTTTTACTAAGAATTCTAACAATTACACAGGCCTATTTGTATTCTATAAAAACCAAATGAGCACAAATCTGATTTTTCATAGAAGCTTCTGGTTGGTCCTTGAAAAAATCATTGCCACGAGAGCAATATTGTGTTTTGGTTAAAGTTCCAGATCAAATTTTGCTCAATATTGACTGATTTTTAGAGTATCCAACATTATTTATTTTGCCGGCCATTTTATCAATTACAACCACAAACGTCGTATAACCCGCTTGATGAACTAGGTGAATGATGTTTTGATTCACTAAGCACAATATCTGGGGTCTACGTATTTTCAAATTTTTTGAATGTTTGGGAAATGAAACTGTTTCTGATTTTCCGAAAGTTATTTAGTTTTGCAAACAAAGCGACCATAGCACCAACAGTAATTCCAATGCTTAGAATTCCAAGTTGAATGCACGCGATTATTCCTATAAAACAAAAAATAGTCACTAATAGTTTTTAAATTATTCTTGTATAATAGTAAACGTTTCCAAATTTTATATAAACATTTCAGTTTAACAATCACCTGAAAAAAGGCAATATGACAACAAGGAATTATCAAATTTGGTAATATTATTGCTTGTAATGTTGAATTTAAGTCGAACAACATTGAGAGCTGAGAGACAGTCGATCTGATACCGGTCCGAGTCAGCAATACTGTCTGTGTAGTTTTTAACTCTTGCACTTGCAAGTTGTATCAAGCCGGTCGTCTTTAAATCGACAGGGTAAAATGTACAGCGTCAATTGTTTTGTTAGCAATAATTACTGTTTCCACTTGAGCGCATCGACATAAAGGCAAGCCAGAAATACTGATAGATTTAGTTACTGTTCTGCCTAAAAATAGTGTAATATGTGTATTTAAATAATAATTGTTTAGCTGCAGTTTTTTTTAACACAAGTTTTAATTAAAAAAACTGAATAACTTACCTAATGTAAAAAAGATACATACTGCAAAAAACAAAATCTTTGCAATTGGTGTAGACGCCATTGTGTATTATGCTTCGTCCGCTTATCACGCTCAAGTGCGTGCGATAACATCTTTACGCTTGAACTTAAGACGTCTGATGCAACATGCGCTCCCACGTCCTACACTGCTTTAGGTTACTTAGATTCTTATGAGCGATTAAGGTGTCTAGACGACTATTAAGTAAGCCGACTGGAACGTTACTTGCTCGAATAATTTTAATAAATTCACGTAGACCCACAACCTCTTTATTTTTGAATATGTGTGACTGAGTGACGTAGCTTACCAAATCAACAATATTTGATGATTTTATTATTTGACTATCCATCATTATTTCAAACGTGTCACTCCAGGATATAAGTAAAGCCTTTTGCAAGAGTTGTAATACTCTTTTAACAAGTAATTTGCTTTTTTGCGACACTTAACTAACAACTTTAGCAATCATTTTATTAGATATATTTTTATCTTTAGGTTTGTGGTCATCTTTGTCACCGTTGTTAATTTCCATTAGCCTATTATATAAATCAACGTCATTCACTTTCATCAGTTTGCACAACATTTTTGAGTAAATCAAGTATTATTTCACCCTAGCAAATTTGATAAAACATTTTAGAAAGAATGCAATTGAAGTGCGGACCAAATTTAATTAGGGCGTTTTGAATTGTGACCACTGAATAATTTTTTTTGCAAAGTCTTATGAATTTTGTAGTATAAATATGTTCTGCTTGTCGTTTTCTAGATTTTTCAAAAATAATAAAGTTTAAAATTATTTCAAAAAGTGCTTTAATTTGCTCAGAATCTGAGCTTTTTATTTTATCTTTTAATTTTTTTCCCTTCAAATCAACAAGATTTCGTAAAAACTGTGATTCTTTTTCTAATCGTGTAGTCATTATTTTTATAATACGTACACATCACAATCACTTGATGGAAATATGTCAGACCACAGCCGATATTTTGTGTTGCTTTTCGGATGGAATACAAAAAACAAATAACCATGATTTTGTTTTGCTGTTGCTTTTTCATACGCATCAGCAAGTTGTTTTATTTTACCCGGGCAAAACTGCTTACCAATATAAAAAATAGTGCTTATATCACGGATTTGTTCAAAAAACACTAAATAATGTGTATTAATAGATAAATTTCGCAACCTGTTTTCAAAAACGTTTTAAAGCAGTAGTATAATGCTAAATTGTGTATGATGACTAGATCTCAGAAAAAACTGTTTAATTAATTTTTTATCTTTTTCCTGTTATAAAATCTTGTTTGTCGTCAACAATTACAAGCTTATAGCGTAAATCCATTCTTTCTAACGATTCAATATCTGTGCAAAAATGAATACTGGGATCGATTTTTGTAATTTTAAAAATAATAATTGATTTTCGGCGTAGACGTATACAACTTCTTTTAAATTGACACTTATAGCTTCAGATCTGCGTTTTATAATTTCGGAAGCTAATACAGTTTTTTCACACCCTGTAGGACCCGCAATAATTATTGTGAAAGGATGCGTCAACTTAAAGTCTAGTCAAGTGGGGTCTGCTTTTTTAATAGATGTTAATGCAATCACCAGCTAAATGCAAATAAACAATAAAAATATTTTCATCTTCATTTACATTGTT
>JAQFZE010003979.1:0-11807 GCA_034695245.1 Dicyrtomina saundersi
TAGAGGTGGGAACTGTGACTGAATTTTCAGGAACTACAAAATCAAGTGAGATTTTCTTCCAGTTCAGCTCATTCCTTACCAGGGGAAGGATTTATTATGCTGATTTATCCGAGCAGGATACAGAACTTTCAGTAAGATCTAGAATTTATAGATTGCCTTATTATTATTCTGCGGTTTAAAACTTTCTCTATAGATTTGAAATTAATTCGTTTTATGATTGATTGCAACTATGAATTATGAATTAAAATGAAAATGATTGTCAGATTTATCAAGAATCTGCAATGGAAGATGTGGATATTGATAATTTTGTGACTTCACAAGTTTTTTACCCAAGCAAAGATGGAACTAACATACCCATGTTTATCATGCATAACAAGGTAATTTATTTTCAAAATTTATTGATTAATATGGAACAAATACGTAAGTACTTTTTAATACGTCAATGTCACCATAAGCCATAAGGTAAAGCATATAGTTGTTTCCTGCTTCTATGCGGTAGTTATAATTTTCAACCGTGTTAAAAAATTTTGAACTTTTCTCCTCCTACTGAACAGGGTTTAGAACTAAATGGAGACAATCTGTGTCTGCTATATGGGTATGGAGGATTTGGATTTAGTATAATGCCAGGGTTCTACTCAATGTTTATGTTTATTATGCAAAACTTGAATGGGGTCATTGCTGTAGCAAACATTCGTGGCGGCGGGTATTTCACATCATTTATATAGTCAAACAAATATTTTAAAAGCAAAGTTTTTTTTCAATTAGTCAATTAGCTGCAATTTGCGTGCATATGTAAAATTCAATAAAATGAAAACATGGAAATTACCCAACAATTTTCAGTGAATACGGTGAAAGTTGGCACAAAGGCGGGATTTTGAATAACAAACAAAAGTCTTTTGATGATTTTCAATCTGCAGCCGAGTACTTAATTAAAATGAAGTATACCCAATCGTCCAAACTAGTCATCAAGGGAAGGTCAAACGGAGGACTTTTGGTCGGCGCATGTATTAATCAAAGACCGGATTTATTTGGAGCTGCAATTGCACAGGTTGGGTGAGTATATATGGGCGGTTCTTTTACATAATAATATTAATTTGCATTTTTAATTAAAAAGGAAAATTCAGTAATAATAATTATATAAGTAATCGATCGCTCATCCTATTATCCTTGCGTATGAGAGTGAACAAAGCTAATCTCCAATCCACTTTTTTAAATGAGCCTGAACTTACTTACTCTTTCATAAACAATTCAGCGTGATGGATCTTTTACGTTTTGACAAATTCACTATTGGTCATGCCTGGTGCTCTGACTATGGGAAGCCGAGTCACGAGCCCGACTTTAAAAACTTACTTGGCATTTCTCCACTTCATAATGTGAACGCACCTGAAGAGGAGGGTGTTCAGTATCCAGCAGTTTTACTTTTCACAGCTGATCATGATGATCGTGTCGTTCCTTTACATTCCTACAAGTTTATTGCCGAGCTCCAACACCGGATTGGTAAACTGCCTAGTCAGGTACGCTTGCATTACAAATTACGAAATTAAAAATCATAAAAATGTACTTATTTGGCATAATATTTGGTGTTGAAATTCTTACAATCCTCGTTGTATCTTCAACCAAATCTTATTATTGAAATGATAGACAAATCCTCTAATGATCCGGGTGGATACAAAGGCAGGGCATGGTTCTCACATGCCAATATCAAAATGGGTAATTGTAATTTAAACGTACTAGAAAATTACAACTATAAATATCCACTCTATAGTAAGTTGTAATAACACTGTCTTTTAAATTATTACTTTTATTTTTGTAAGATCGAGGAAGAAACGGATATCCTTTCATTTGTGATACAAGCACTGGGTGGAAACTTTGCACTACTCCCAAGTTCGTCACAAGCCCAGTCGCTAATGCTATAAAGTTTAACACTATATCAGGATATAAAATATTACCGTGTGCCAGACAATGTTGCTTTTCGTTTAAAAATAACTCCGCAGCGTAACGCAGAAGAGGAGCAAACGATGGGGCTGATTGTTCATTCATTGATTCTCAAGTGTTGATATTATTTCTAAGTTTGTGTTTAGGTTAATAGTGCATCTATTTTTATCTGTATAATATTACTGAAAGTGTGTTCAAAAAACGTGTGTAGATTCTGAAAAACTTTATCGGAAAAAGAAAGTGATAAGAATATGTGTTTAGTCAACTAAAATGCTATGCTACATAAATTACATTCCAAAATAAAATACCGTCTATCGATCTTCTTTCCTCCAATATTAAATGCCTTTGTGTATAGTCTGTAATTCTAATTATAATAAAAGTACGGCAATAGTAAAAATAATTAGTAATAATGACAAGTGGTGGTAACATTCTAATAATACAATCATCTATTTTATTTATTTTTGTAACAGTCTTGAGGATAAAAAAGGTATATGAATTGCTCGATGTTCTTAAAGCGAATAATATATATAAAGCCTGATGAACTCCGCAAAAATATTTAACTACCGTAGTATAATAATATATATAATGTAACTACTGCCTATATAACTCATTCTAACTTACATAGGTATAATTACATATTTTGCGTGCACATATATTTATGTGACGACGGCTATAGCAGCTAACAAAACAAAAAGTTTTTAAAATATTCTAAAACTCCAGTTCCAGTTACATATTGCCACATTTTGGTTTTTATTTAAATTCCATGTTCCATATATTTTACCTAACCATATTACTACTATATATACATAGGTACATATCCATTAATTATGGGACGCTGAAATATAGGTACAGGCGGATGTATGACAACGATAACGATAACGCAGTATATATGACAAAAATTATTATATCAATCAACATAATGCTCTCTATATTTTTATCTTTTTACATAATTTATACATTATAATTTTTAATACTGTTTCATGTACAATATTTTTAACGATTGATTTATTTACAGTAAAAAGTAAAAAGGCTTGAAGACATAAATTTTAATATATATTATATAATATAATATAGTTACCTATACTAAGTAAGTTTGCATTTTAGTTTCGTCAATGTTGTTATCAAAACGTGGATTTTGTTTTGTAGTTTCCCTTAGACCGTGAACAGTTCTATCCGAGTAGGGAAATTTTAAATTTGGTTGCTCATGTGAATGAAGCCCATCACTATTTTGTACAAACTGCTCAGTTTGAGAGTTTTTGAAAATATTATTCACATCATTATTATGATGACGTCGACTTCGATCTCGATCTCGATACGGAGGCAACTGTTCATTCCCTAGTGATTGTGATGTTGTCACAGCTGGACCAGGACCAGGACCAGATGAAGCGGGAGTAGTAGTAGTAGTGATGGTAATGTTCCTTTTCACCAGTGACGACGGTGTGATGGGTGAGGATCCATCAATTTCATGGGGACTAGGAGAATCGAGTGTGAAGTAAACGTGCTCTTCAATCTCACTTTTCTTTTCATCACATGGGAACTCATCATCACGGGGACTACTACTGTATTTTAACTGTGTAACAGTTTCTTCATTAATTTGAAAATTACCACCGTAATCATACATATGCTCGTGTTCATCCTGAATATTAGGATCATCATCATCACTGTGTGTGGAAATAGCAGTAAAATTATAATTACAATTTCTACCGCATCGGAATTTACATAAGCGAGCATTAGAAAATTTACATTTACAATCTTGGCTACTACCACTACCACCACTACTAGCGCTATGACTCTGCTGACTCCCGGCTTGGACATCAGTATCAGGAATCGTAGTTGGAATACTATCGGGGCCGGATTTAATGTCTGTATTAATATTAATGTCTATGGTGGACTCTGTGGCATTGGACGATGGGGGAGATGCATTCCGACTACAATTTCCAGAACCCGAAGAACTTTCACTCAGATTTCCATATTTTCCATTTCCATTATAACAAATCCTATTAGAACTCCCATAATTATTAGAGTGGAAATGGAAATTAAATGGACGAGGATGAGAAGCAGTAGCAGCAGTAGGAGAACTAAAGTAATTATTTGAATTAAAGTTGCCATTTCTTAAGATTTCTTGAAAATGTGGCGGTGGCTGCACTCCGACGCAGGGCGGTCCGCCACCAGATACATGACTCGGAGAGGAACAAGGATTTAAAGCTAAAGTACTCGGGAATTTTAAATGCTGAGGAGAAAAATTTGCACCATAATTATTATAATATGGTGGATTTAAAGGGGAATTTGGGGCCACCATAGTGGCAGCATAAGGCCACATTTTACTAGTACTAGAACTACTACCACAAGGACTGCCGTCGGCCCCAACGAGTAACTGATGGGAATTTCCAGTCCAATGTTTACTATACTGTGGACTTGCTCCAGGGAAGTCATTTGAATAATTACAAGGAGCATTATTTCTTTGGTTTCTTAATGAGGTTGATGTCATGCGTTGAGGTGAATATGATGACAAGAGTTTCTTTGGTGTGGATGTAAGTAGTTCCGCCCCGATTGTTGTTAATGGTGGTGGCTCTGTGGCTGGAGCGGCTCCAGCTGCCGACATCACAGAGGAGGGATTCAACTCGGAAGTTAAGATAATATTGGATTGGCAATTCAATTTGATATTATGCGGTACAATGGTTGAACAACTCCTTTGACTGTTGTAAGTATGACCGTAAGTGTATGAGTCTGAGCTGGAATGACAGGGTAGATCCATCTTGTTGTTAGTTCTTCTCTGAGGCGGTGGTTCAGGTAGGAGATATTTTAGTTTTTTCCAAAAAGTATGAGAGTCCTCGGACCAACGGACCGTCCGTCGTTTCACTTCCCTCCGGTTCAAATTTAAAAAGGTGAGAAAATCCGGATCGGAATTGATTTTCACCAGGGGAGTTGTATCATCCTTGAGAATTACGATAGCCGACTTGAAGAGAGTGGATTTATGGGTTGGAGTGAGGCGGGCACCGAGTGATTTACGAGTCTTTCCCCCGTCGTCGAGAGCCCCAAGGAGTGCCTCACGAAATTCCCGATTCATCCATTCGATTTGCAAAAAGTTTTGCGAGATGACAAGGACCAACGCCCGGGAACTCCCTATGGCAGCTCGCATCATTTCTCTCAAATGACTCGTATTACTCGTACTACTAGTCGTCGTTGGCAGCCGGCTCTTTTCACAATCTCTATGATGTAGAATAAGATGATAGCCACCATTATCCTCAAGCTCATCCACAATTCGCTTTGTTACAAACTCCTCATCCGCTCCACTATAAATAAAGTATGCATCTCGAATTTTTTCACTCCCATCAACATCCATGGTACTACTACTGGAGGAACTGGAGGAATTGTGACAACCCCGATGATGATGATGATGACAACCACAACAGGAGCTCAAGCAGCAGCAGAATGACGATGAGATTCGAATACCAAAATAGCTATAAATCCCATATTTTACTTCCTCTGTAAATCGACACATAACACCCAGGAAACATGATAGAATCAAAATAACTACCATCACACCAATAGTTACTACCCAATAAAAATTTAGGTTAAAAGGCAAAATCCCATTTTGAATTAAAGCCCAGGAGGACACACATGTCAGATTATAGTCCCGGACATAAGGCCCCAAGGCCGTTCCTCCCTTACTACTCGTCCGATTCCATAAACAACGAATTGTACTCAAATCCTCAATCTTGTGCTTGTTCTCCTCTGACCAATTGTGGAGCTCCTTCAGAAATTCACACTCACAGTCCCAGCTATTTCCCGCTAAGCTCACGGCCATTAAATTACGATTCAGATCCAACTGCCACACTTTAAATGTCACGATGAGATTCCGCGCGATCGACAATACTTCTAAGGATGTGAGCGGTAAGAAGGTATTATTGCTGATGGTTCGAATGAGGTTATCATTCAAATAGAGCTCTCTCAACCGTGTCAAGTGGTCAAACTCATAACCATGAAGAGCCGTAAGTTTATTATTCTCTAGATGAAGCTCTTGGAGGGATTGAAGTCCATTAAATGATTTATTTGCTATTGTGTCAATCTGGCTGGAGTTGAGGTAGAGGATCCTCATGTTCTTCCTCCCAATGAAACTATGGCTTTTTAATTTCCAGATTGGATTCCCGTCCAAGTACACTTCGGTAGAGTCCATGGGGAGGCGACTCGGGATGCTAGAATGATTCCCATCCGCACAGTGCACCACATTAGCGGACCATGTATCGTCATGGAAACAGGAGCAGCCGGGCGGGCAGGTCATTTGACAGTCACACGCATCAAACTCACAGCAATGACAGAGTGCAAAACAGTGTGTTTCGTAGGAGCAGAGGAAATCTTGGGGTTTCATCTCAGCGAGGGATTTGAACGTGGAGACTCGGTCGAACGGCAACTGACACTGGATTGAGTCCATGTCTGTCACGAATGGGTGGGAGCGGAGTGAGCTCAGTTGATTGACTCGTGTCAGCCATTCCATGTCGCAGTCACATAGGAATGGATTTCCTGCCAAGAAAAATTCGACGAGTGGTCGACGCCTTGAGTTACTATTATTATTGTTGTTATTAGTGTTGGTGGAGGGGTTGGGGGGTGGGGGTGGTGGTGGTGGGGAGAGTCTTAGGGCTTTCAGCTGAACACTCGTCAGTCGATTATACATTAATTCTACTCGCCGTAAATTGGCTGCGGAGCTAAACGTGTCTGGACTGATTCTTGAGATTCTATTATGGGAAATCCGGAGAACTTCGAGCGTTGTTGGGATTGACTGATGATCAATTTGTGTCAAGTTATTATGGGATGCGTCCAGTACACGGAGTCGACTGTATTTACGATGATGGTTATGACGATTATTACTACTACTGGTACTATGACTATGACTGTTGTGAACAATTCCAGCTTTGAGATGATTTTCATTTTGATTATTGGAATTGGTGTTGATATTATTGTAATGAGTATTCTGATCAGCTGGAGCCTGGCTCTGGAACTGGGCTGAGGAGGAGACGGGGGAGATGGGAGAGAAGGGCGACGACGAGCTGCTGGCAGCACCCCATAAAGATTCTAATTGATTATAACTCACATCCAGCCATTCGAGAGTGGGTGGAAGTGTGGAGTATTCCAGCCAACGGATAGCATTTCCAGAGACATTTAGCCAGAGTAAACTGGGTAATTCCATTGGGAAGGACGGTGAGAAAATTTCTAAACGATTTGAGTCAAGTCGTAAAACTCTCAAATCCGAGCACGATCCAAAAGTAGGCAATGAAATCTTTCTAATACGATTTTGTGCTAAATTGAGTGCTCGGAGACGACGGATAAATTGACAAAATCCTTTTGGGATTTCCTCCAATTCATTCCCCACTAACCGCAACCCATACAATTGACTCAGTCCATGAAACGTTTCATTCGATACACTTGAAATTTTATTTTCACCCAGGTCAAGAGTTTGTAGGGAGCGGAGACTTTGAATGGCCACGGGGACGTCTGCTAACTGATTCCGAACCAAGCCCAAATCTTGTAAACTTGTCATATTAATGAATGCTAATGGACTCACCGATGAAATGTCATTGTAGTCCATGAGTAATTTATGAAGAACTAAAAGCCCATTGAATGTATTTGTTTGGATTTGCGTCAATCTATTATGAGCCAGATTCAGTGCATGCAGATTGCTCAGTGAGGAAAAACTCCCGTTGCCAATTGAAGATATCAGATTTTGACTCAGGTCAAGTACTTGGAGAGCATACAGGTCATTGAACGTGGAGCTAGTGATGTTCGTGAGTTGATTTTGGGATAAGTTGAGAATGACGAGTCTATAGAGTCCTTGAAAAATCCCAGTAGTACTTCCAAATCCGCCCAGGCTATTCATAGACACATCCAAAATTGTCAAATGCTCCAGATTATGAAGGAGACCGGAGGATAATTCAGTGAGGGAATTATTCTTGAGATGAAGCTCACGGAGATGACGGCTGGGTTGAAATAAATTAGTGGGTAATGAATTTAATCGATTTGAAGATAAGTTGAGAGTACGAAGTTGGTCGAGGCCGTGAAATGCACCCGGCTGGATGTCTTCCAACCAGTTGTGATCCAGTCGGAAAAGTTCAAGTTTTCTCATCGTATCTAATTTATGACTACCCAAATTTTGTAGTGAGTTGAAGGATAAATCAAGGGATTTCAAGTCAGAGCCACAGGAGGACCCATCAAGGTGAATCCGACGCGGAGCCTCGTCTTGTTCCAAAGACTCAGACTGGAAACGAAAAGCACTAAAGTTGGTGGTGGTGGTGATGGTGGTAGTTGTAGGAGTTGGAAGAGCACCAGCCGCAGTCGTCGACATGGAAGAGGTGAGGAATTCATGGGGTAATCCTAGGTCATTAATATTACTCAGGAGATTATGTGTCAAATTAAGAGTGTGCAAATTTCTCACTTGGCATAAAAATCCATTGGGGACAGCCCACATGTTATTAAAACCGAGATGGAGATGACGAAGAGTTCTCCCCACATTCTCAAAAGCTAATGGGGATATTTCTAATGTGCGGGCGGACCAATCAGAGTTCCCTGTAATTATTCTTAATTTCTGGAGAGAGGCTAAGCCTACTAAGCTCTGATGAGAGAAATGTTTCAGTTTGCACTGCTCGATGGACAGCTCCTGAAGGTTTGTGAATGGACTCAGCTGACCAGACTGAAGGATACTCTCAAAAAAGAGTAAATCATTGCAGATGAGTCTCAATTTAATAATTGCATCCGGCTGTCTTGGAACGGAGGAAGTCAGCGTGAGATTCACAAAGTCCAGGTCAGAGTGAAGTGTTCGAATTTGACAGATGAGCATCTCCTCCTTGTCCAGGGAGGAGGAGGAGGAGGACGGACCATTCTGACTGCTTGAGTCTTGACTTCGATGCTGTTGCTCATGGAAAAACTCGTTATTATTTGATCTTCTATTTGAATGAATTTGATGAGTTTGAATCTGTGTCTCAGCAGATAGCAACGATGTTGCTGGCGGTTGGTGAAGTCTTGAAGGAACCGTTGGGAAGCGAGACACTGTTTGCACAGCACATGATTCTATTTCACTGGTTCCATGAGCAAAAACTATTCGCGGAAATTTACTCCATGATGATAAAATGCAAATAGTGATGAGGACCAAGACGAAAAACTTTCCCATCTTTTTATTTAGTTTTCTGCTTGTCTTGACTTAACTTGACGTTTCTTCCCTTTTTTTTTCTTCCCCTTAAGTTTTTTTTCGCTGTCTCTACTCAACCTATGGAGGCAGCAGGAGTATTATTTGTAGGAGTAAAATGCAAGAGTAGTAGTAGTAGTAGTCTCTTGATTATTCGTTTTGCTTCCGTTATGTTACACTTCCTATTCTTGGAGACCACATGCCTAGCATACATGTGTGAGTAGGAGCTTTATGTACGAATCGAATGAGGACTCTAAGGTAATTTAGAAGCTACGGACGAGGAAGCGGGCCATCTGCAAGTTAGATTTAAAAGACAGATACATTTTTAGATAAAAATTTGGATTACGACTACGAAACTCCGCGACTACACGTCACACGTACAAAAACTAAGTACAGACGAAAAAAAAGTGTCTTTGGCCCTACATTTTAGTTTAAGATAGAGACAGAAAGAGCGAGAGAGAGAGAGAGAAAGATCAGTCAAGTGGAAAATGTAAACTTGTATCCTAATTTTTTTCGGAATCAGTCAACCTTTGCAATGTGTTCAGTTTTTAACTTTAACTTTTTCTCAAGTTCATTAAAACGAAAAGTCCATTTGCGTAGCACATCTAACATCTAGTAAGTATATATAAAGCTCACATTATGTGAGAGTCACATATAGTACAGACAGAATGAGGCATGAGAAAATTGAAGTTTCTGTTCTGCTTTCTGCCTCAAGTACTTGATTTAATCTTATTTAGCAAAGTTGAAATATAAATAGTTGAGATAAGATAGGACGAAACGGTAAGAAATGTAACATCTAACACAAGGATAAGGAAAATATGTTCTCTTTTTTTTTATGAAAAAGTTTTAACTTACTATATACCTATATTTTATTTACATAAATTGCAAGAAAGTTTTGTAATTGAGACTGTTTTGACAAATTATTTTACCATTAGCCCTAGCCCGAGATTACATACAATTTCTAGCTACAGAAAACTTGAACTACTCAAGAAATTATCAATGCCTAATTATAATTATGATGATATGTAATATGTATGTAAAAAATCAACTTTTGTTGAGAAATGGCCTCCTTACCTCTTCATTCAAATCAAAAGATTGACTCCAATTTTATACGGCAAAGTTAATACGGTTGACGGTTGACACTGCTGATACAACCACGAAGGATCCCAAGGAAAATAATTAAAATTATCTGCTTTCTTATTAAATTCTATTTCACTTCACTGATAACCAGTAATTTTTGAATTAGTTAAACAATGGTTTTTTGTGGGTACAATGACAATCTCACCCATTTTCACTTTGATTTTCATCAGTACAGTTTACAATAAGTATGTGGAAAAAACAAATCACTTTAAAGGGAATATATGCATTCATTGTGAATTACACCGATGACTGATTACAGCAGTGTCACATTTTTATAAAAACACGAGAAGATTGAAATTGTCAATCCAACCAACTGGTACACATGAATTTATACAATATTGACTTTTTGAATTTCAATACTTCCAATTCAATGCAGAAACAGAGTCCAGTTCTTTCAACAAACTAAACACATAATAACCAAGAAAAAAAACAAAAGGCAGTCAACGTGAGTGCTCGTTGCTTTTAATCCAAGTTTGAAGTTACGGTCCGATTTAGATTAGCTTACAATTTATATTTACTCGGCTCACTGTAATCTCCTTGTCCAAGGCGAACTGCATGAATTCCTCAAATAAACCGGTAAATTCTTCGTTTATTAGCAACCACAACTAAAACATATCAAACTGCCGTCCCTCCAACATCCAAAATAAAATAAAGAATCTGAACAAATAGTTACTATATAAATGTTGACTGTATATGGTAGACCGCCACTGCCACTGAAGATTGACAGCTCAAAACAGAAGAATTACATGCCGGCGCGAGGATATAGAGAACTAAAACCGGCAACTCTTCCAAAGTCACGACTTACTTTTTTTTCCAATGTGTTTTTTCGTTTTATAAGTCAGTTTTCAAAGTTACAACAGTCAGTAGAAAGGTAGAAAATCCGAGTAAAACTATGAAGAGTAATTAAACTATGAACGATGTGGAAGTGGAGATTTTGATGATTAGTCTGTTAAAACTCAATTGTACTTTTAACACCACTGTGGTGCTTCAGAGTGCTTCTTGGCTTCACCAAAAACAATTAATAAGAAATGTCACTCATTCCATAGGCAGGACTGACTAAAACTAAGCAGGCTAATACTGATGAGACGTTACCAACTTAGGTACCTACTTTTAAGACTTACAACACAGAGTAAAATTACAAAAATTCCAGTTTTCATGATTTCCTTAAGATCTATTTTAATTACTATCTATTTTTTGGCACTCAGGAGGAATTAAGAAATTTTTTTTTCTTGTTTTTTTTTCTTCTCTCCTTGACAGACGTAAATGGAGTAGAGAACGGATGACGGATTTTTTTTTTCGAGAATGACACTGAAATTAAAATTGCCTGAAACTGTCAGCCGAGAATCTCTCAAAGTTAAAGTGCTCACACATCGTTTGGGCTCCAAAATCGGGTTTTTCCCCTTATCGACTTTGTCACCTGACTATGGACTAAAAGTAAATGAAGAAATTTATATAATAATCCTGGTATTTTTTTTCTTACTTTAACTGTGAATGAAGTTTCAAAATCAAGTTGTCACAATGTTATTGTCACGAACTCCAAACACTCGCACACACGCAT
>JAQFZE010003980.1:0-11807 GCA_034695245.1 Dicyrtomina saundersi
GGAGTAATTGTATCTGCTCTTTAGTGATGTACTTGCTTTACCTCTTGACTCTCTAGGCATTGTTCCTCCTTGGGATGGTATTGGTATGTAATCACTGGGAAAAGAAGAGAATAGAAGTGGTTTGGAGTTGAAGAGAAAGAGAAAGCAATATACACTAGTAGTACTGGGGAATTGCAGCCACTCTAATTACACTATTCAATCCACTAAACTTTTGTCTATAAATAATGAAAGCCTTATTTAGCATGTCAATTAGGTATAAACTGGCACACTTTCACTTTTTCAAATTGACCAGGGGCATTAAATGCTGACAAGCGTCGTTGAGAACTATTGTTAAACTATAATGCAAAACACAAAGTCGATATTGTCATTAACAGTAATATAAGGCCATGTATGTAGGTAGTTATACAATTATTTTTACTTTCACTTTATTCACATCATCGTCCAGCCCACCAAATTAATCAATCGACTTCTCAATAGCTACTATTGCACAGAGCGCAGAATAATTAATTTTTTATTGTGCCTTAAAAAATGTCTACACACAACATATACTTTAAAAAAAAATGTAATCAGAAATAAGGAGCATTATAATGGTATTGCCTCTAAAAGGAAAGCATTGCGTAGTTTGCAATTTAAATTTTTTAAATCAAAAAGTTTTGCGAGAATCTTCTCTAAATATTAAATGGACTTCAGGGAGGAAGCTGAATGCTTAGGCTTATAGGTATCACATTCAGAGGACAGTACTAGTTGTCCTTAAAGAAAAATGAGACGGCGGAAGGAAAAATTGAAGTTGTTGGAAATAGGAAGATTGACATTTGAAAGTGCATGCGAGCATAAATGCAGAGTATGGAGTCACATCTTTTTTTTCTCTTATATTTTGATGATGTGGATGCGGCTTCTGCTGCTTCGTTACCTTGGCTTTAAATTCAAATTTGCAATCCCATCCCATGGTCTGGTCTACACAATATGTATCCATTTGTATATCAGTACCATATGTACCAAGTCATACGTATATAATTTCTTTAAAACTCCGAACCAAACCAAATCCCGTATGCGTTCGTTTAACTTGTTTTTTTCGTTGAACAAGGGAAGTAGGAGAGAGAAAGCTTTTAGCTGAGGCGTGGAGCATTTTTTTCCTCTGACTCTGACAGCATAAGCCATCCTCTCCAATTGCATTCATCCATCCATGAGGTCGCATCTCATCTCATTGCTCTCAAAAGTCTCATATTTTCTCCTTTACTCTATCTACATCCACACACATACACACCCATGCATAGTCACTGATCATACTTTAGTTTAACTGGTTCAGGGTGCGCAAAACATCTACGACTACCACAAATGACTGTCCCGAAAAGAATGGGACCAAGCTATCCAATTCCAAATTTCACGACGTCTTCCCAGATCATATAATTTGTACTCAAAACTATCTTTCCGTGGTCAACATATATTTATCTATACTCTTACTATTATTTCCGGATTCTGTAATAATCGTCTTTAGGAGAAAAGCTCCTTTTAGATTACTTAATCGTTTTTGCTTCTCCCATTTTACAACTATAGTGCTATTGTCTGTTTAAATTGTAGCTTCTCGTTTCATGCTATCTATTTGTATGACATACGGTGCGATATCAAAATTCAAAACAATTTTAAAATTTGTATAGGGCTTAGTTTCTGCTTTCTCCATTGAATTTTTGTTACTAATTGTAAATATATTGCTCACTTTTAACTTAATCCCTTAAATTGATTGTATAATTGTGATAGTAATAGTAATGGCATTAGGTAAATTTCCACAAAAGGTGCTAATAAATTTTAAAATCAAATTACGACAGACGTAATAGGACTTAATTCCTCTATAAGAAATGCATGGGGAGATGAAAATTACGGAATAATAATTTCTCAGTAGGTCTTTAAGCCTGTATTTTCTTAAGAGAAAGCCACAAACTAAACCTAAAAGTGAAGGAGCGAGAGAGAGAATGTGCATAATGTATAGCTAGTCGTGGGTGAAGTGGGTGAAAGCATCAGGGCTTCGTTCTCAATCCATCAACATTGTAACACATATTTCCAAGAAAAAGCATGTCAACGGCAATGGCAATGCAAATGTGTTTCCATGTTTCCATGAGCTTTGGTTAACACGAAGAATTGGAAGGAGAAGAAGACGAGGACGAAGAAAGAAGCTCAGATCAGCGAACAAGAAACTGATTTGCGATTGTGTGGCTGGAGTTGGGTCTAGAACTGGATCTGGAGATTGGAATATATATATATAACTACCTAAGAAAGTCTAAAAGTTTAAGTTCCGTGTGTACGGAACGCACATAAAGAAATCCTTGGGTTTTCCAGTTGCCATTATGCACACTAAGAGCTCAGTAATGGGACACAGTTTATTCTATTCTGTATAGGGCACATCGACAGTTGAAGTCGAAGAATTACTTTGACGTTAGACCTTGACGGAGATATTGTGGTGGATGTTGGATGAAGTTTTGGGAGAGAGAGAGAGAAAGAGAAAGACAGGGTATGTGTGTATTAGTATTACCCAGTTATCTTAACTTGATGTGGTCGTATTCCCCATCGACATTGATCTTTAAGGAACCGTAAACGTGAAGAGAAAGCGATGAGTGGATGAAAGCCGTTTTGACCAAATCTAAGTAGGTACATAAGAAGGGGGAGAAATGGTTAATTCTAACTTCTTACTCTGTCCACATATATATCCTTTCTACTCATAGACGCCGTTAGCTCTATGCAACTTTCCCCACAAAATAACTACTGACAAGACGACTGAGTGAGTATCAATGGGACTAGAAAAAGCTAGTCTGAGCACGCTCCTGGTAATTCCAGCCAATGCATTTTGAACTAGGATTTTCAATAGAAATAGCTTTTACTTGTACTTTCACCAATTCAATAGTCATACAGAATCAAAACCATGATACGACGAGAGATCTAGAATCAAGACTTGTAACTGTAGACAGTAAAAGTATAGAGTATTGTTATACAGCCCAAGTATGATACATATACCCTGATTCATTTCCCATCACGGTGTATGTGGTATATAACTGCATACGTTCATTCTAGATTACAAATAAAACTTCTGAATGTAAATTCATCGCTTGAAGATGAAGGCAAAATGAAAATGGAAATTATACTGGTGGGGCGTTGAATTGAACGACTGACAGTATATATATAGAGTAGATAAAAAATGCCGGACTAAATCTTCTGATTTGTATTTATTTTGAACTTTACATTATTTTCCAATAAAAGTTGCGTGCATACATAACTGCGTATATTTTTACTAAAAAATCTGCGGATAAAGAATACTAACCTCAGGTTTGACGTACACTTTAAAGGATAGGCACATTTTTGTAAATAAAATTTAAAAAATTACCTGTGTGCCCACATTACGTAAATGGGTTAGGTGTTGTAAATGCTCATACGAAATTATAAATTATCAAATGGAGTAAACAAAGTTCAGATTCAGATGCTGTTCTTTCTTTTCCGTTCGGAATACATGCACATATTCAGGGAGCATATGAATTCTTTAATTAAAGAAGGGATGCGTTTAAAAAACGAGGGAAAATCAAGCAAGTTTTTCTTACATAGCTAATGCAAACATAGAGTTCAAACGATATCAATCAGATATTAATATTGATATTATTTCTGGAACAGATTTTCTTTTTGATTAAATCTGTATAATGTAACTTTTTATTTGACGAGGGTCGTGACGGCAGTCTGAATGAAAAGAGTAAAACATGGAAGTGGAATTTAGAATCGTGTGAGAATATCTCAAGGATACTATTTTTGAGCCTTTGTAGATTACAAAGATGCTAATGACGTCGAGGAGAGAGCATTGGATTTCCTTTACATTTCGTCATCTGAATAAGAATGAGTCAAAGATACAGTTAGAGTTACATGGGTGATAACATAGTGACAGAAAAAAAAAACAGGAAGAATAAAGGGAAGATAAAGCTGAGGGAGCGGGGGAAAGTGGAGAAATTCAATGGGAGTGGAAATGTTAAAATTGATCTTATTAGTATGAGTCAAAGATTTGGAATTCCTCAGTGTCTTCACTTGGGTGTGTGAATATCTATTCCTATTTTCTACTTTCTTCCCGATTAGGATCATCTTCAAGTCTTCATGGAAGGCTTCATTTTTTTCCTCCCAACTCATCATATATGTATACACACTTCCCACTGAAAATGAAGTGTGCGATTTCCGTTTCATTCTCATAGATCATCTTGACTTACAGACTTTACCCATTCCCTCTAAGGAATTTCTCAAGGCCTCATCTTAACTTCGTTCCATCCATCCACGCCCAGACGAATTTCATTTCTACTAAATCAAAAAATCATGCGTTCCTTCCCTCATATCCACCTACTCACACACATACACATGCATGTATGCATACATACACATAATATACCTGTGTATACCAATATACAGATTATTATCCCATCAAATACCACCACCACCCTGTGGAAAATGCACGAGAATTGGAAAAATAAACTAGTAATGACATAAAGTTTTCAAGTATTTTTCTTCATGCTTTCTCAACGTCTTGACTCACCCACCTTGCACAATTTTCTTTTAAGGACTTAAAAAGGAGCAAACACATTTACTCCAACACACTCATTAGATGATGAGGGTGAAATTATTTTTCGAGAAGTAGTAGTTAACGCGCCTCGAATTTTACAACGGTTCCTCGAGACCTAAAGACATGTATGTACTTTAATTACATTGAAATGTGTATGTACTCGCTTAATAAGAATATAAATTTAATTTTACTATCATTAACTTTCTCTCAAGAACTTTAACAACATATTAAATCCATACCAAGAGGAAAATAAATCATCGTTTATGAATACCTTATTATGATCGAGTCAATTATTATACAAGAAATCTTTTTTTCACTAATTTCAAATACAGTACAATCAGGCTGACAGCATGCGAAACTTCTTTCTTATATATCAAGAGTTCTAAGAAAGTATTGAAAATAGCATAGGTATACAGTATACATTCACGTTATAAAAAGGCTGAATGAACTGCAGCCGACAGGGATATTCTCAGAACGAGAATTTTAATATCATCAGTTGAACTTTCACTACCCATTGACTGATTTTCATTGAATGATCATATTTCCATATACAAGTACATCTCAATTTCACTGCAAAGGTCATCATCATCATCATACGGGTGCACAATTACAAATCTAAATATAACATTTAAACAGCTGAAAGTTCTTGCGTGGAATCAGGCAAGTATCCACTTACTTATTTTCTAAAGACTTTTTTTTTCTATTGACATGCTAGATGTTTTTCTAAGAATTTAGAGTTGGGATGTGTTTGTTTTTATATTCTGACAACCAATTTATCAAAGCATTCATTCTGCTGTCAGTTTCGATACAAGCTTGAGGCTTGGATTATGATATCGACTCAGCTTGATTTACCTTGTCAATAATATTATTCTTTTTCTCGCAGTGACATGATATGGAAAATAAAATTGTCTCCACAGAACATGACTGATAATGTAACTAAAAGCACAGTGTAGTATCGCTATATAGCGAATGTTAATATGGTGGGAGCATTGAAACATGTCTTATAGCAATCACAAGAAAGTTTGGAGCTTGTGAACCTGAGGAATTTCCTACAACGCGTATGCATGGAAAGTGAAAGTTAACGTGGGAAATAATAAAGGGACGTTATTATGTACAAACACATGAGTATATAATATGCAAGGTTCTACTTTCTCTCTCGCTAAATTCCGTGCCAGGAGATAAAAGTCAAGAAGGCTTTTACATGACATTGACTTGACTTTTCTGTAACATGTCTACGGTAACACTAACACAGTACATGGTGTTTCTGTAACCATACCGTTGATACCCGTAACCGTTACCATACCATCCTTGCTTTCAAGTCAAGCCACTTACATATATTATCTGCCTACTGTAGGAGACTTTAGCTGTGGACAAACTTGATATTTTTACAGATAAAAAGTGTTCTCGAGTCTCGAGACTTGAGACGGGTATGTAATATATCTCCATTTTGAATATTCGAAAAGAAAGAAAAAAAGGGAAAAAGTACCAGGGACCGTGTGTCTCTTCTAGCCCTGGCCAGGCATGTCTTGATAAATTGACGCCATCGAACAATGTCAAGTGAAGGTATTAGACTTAAGCACAGTCAGTCGCATGGCTTATGTTATACACTCTTAAGTTTTGATCACATGGAATGGAAATACACTATGTGAGGACCTGTAGTCGTAGTCTATAGTAAAGCTAGACGCTTGACTAACGTGTGTCTTAATCCACCTCTACGTTCCTTGTAGTATTAAACACCACAACAGCAACTTTGAATTTTCAAAACTAAATAATAAAATAGATTATAGATTCAACGCTCATGTCACTCTATTACTGTTGACACTGTACACTGTACTTATTTATAAAGTAACAAATCATTTACAAACTTGCGGAATAATTTATGCTTCAACCAATTTAGATGACACATTCCACGTCTTCAAGTTTGAAATATAGTAGCCCCTCCAAAACCCTTCTGGTAAGGAATTGATCCCGATTTTCTAATGTCTAAAACTTTTTAATAACGACTTGTTTACTCAATTATTACGTAACTACTCATAGGAAGCTTTTTTATTCCTGAAATTTAAATCCAAAAATAATTTTAATAGCCATTAAAAGTAGGAGCAGTAGTGATATGCATAATCCTATTTCTAGGAAAATTTATATTTACGTGATCTGAGTTTATTTTTAGAATAACGTCGGGGAAAGTTTTTTTTTTACAAATGCACATCTTCAAATAAGGAAAATTCTTCTTCAAGTCCCAAGAGTCGACCAGAATTTTTGTATAACAAAAATTTATAATGTAAGAGCATCATAATAATAATATGATATATGTAGGTACGCTCATGTAGTATTGGGAGATCTCGTCTATTACTACTACTACTATATTTACTTCTTTTGCTAATTATTTCAACTCTATGAGTCAAGCCAATAAGTAAGTACACGGACCTATGTGCGTTATTAATAGATGGGTTTGCATAACTCCTGTACGTACATGTATCAGTTCCAGTTCCAGTTCCAGCTCGACTATATGCTTGGTAGTTAGTAGTTAGTTTCCCATTAAAATTTCACAGTAATCTACTTTGTAATAAATAATACAATTTCATTTTCTATTCCTATTATGTGACTGCATTAAGAATGTGAATTGCGGACAGAGCGAGCGCAAGGCATGGCTACAGAACCGTTTCCTTCCCACTTTGTAATATCCGAGCATTACAGTTAGTATTAGGGCCCAGAGTGGAGCGAAAGCATCTCTTTCAAGGTCCCGTTTCCTTGTATTATATCGTATTGAAAATTATTAAACTTTTCTCTCTGCCATTAAGTCTTGAGGCTACGACTGTACTACAGCTACATAGCTCACAAATGCACTCGTCTATCTAAGGTACATTACACTCATAGATACCTATGGAGGCACGTATAGGCGCAGTGAGTCGCGGAGTAATTCAGTGAGCTTACGATTAAAGACACTAGTAGATGAAAGTATATAGTTGTGTGCGTAGGTACGTTGCCGAGAGATATGAAAGAGTGTATTACAGCGAGAGCCATTAAATTTTCTGATAGCTCAGCTATAGATAAAAGTAAAAAGCTGAATTAGTTGTATGTAGTTGAATTAAACCAAGACCAAGACTCTCTCTCTCTCGTTCTCTCTTTCCTTGTGTAGGTAGGTATACATATCGCAGAAGGAATATCTGTAGCAGGGAGGAGGGCGAGTAGAAGGTAGATATGTATTGATAACAGCTCCTGGGCTTAGCGTACACGGAAAATGAATAAGTTGCGCTCAAGTTCTACCACTTTCTTCTAGACTTTCACTTTCACAGACTAAGTCAGTCCAAGTCGCCTTCTAGACTCCTGCTCCTTTCCCTAGTCTATCATTTCCTAATGCTGTTTTCTCTTACGTATCTACACGCTCTTCTTTATCGTCCTCCTCATCCTCGTTTTCTCCTCCGCCCAAGAGTCACGAGTCAATATTACATTAGTATCCCTAGACAAGCTCTTCTCCAACTTGTCTACTTCCTATACCCATAGCTCCCTTCATCTTCCCCTTCCTCCCGTTGACACACATTCACTAAAGCTAAATCACACACCAGTTAAAACTACACTTACTTTTGATATTTTTAGCAGAGATTTCGATTTTCTACAACAATCCTAACTCTTTTTTTTCTGCTTCTTTTTATTTCTTTAAATCTAGTTCAACTCAAGAACAATTCAAATGATTTGTCACACATAAGGGCTTCGATTGCTTTTTGAGTCTGGCATATTTCAAAAAAAATAAATTTGCAGACATCAATAATATCAATAGCTTACGCTACAAGAATTAATTAAAATATATTTAATAGTTTTTTTAATCGTGTTTTGCAAAAAAATCTTTTCCGTAGTTAAAGCAAAAGTAAAAAGCAAAAAAAAAGCAAGTTCAAATTAGAGTTAAGTATAATAAACGACCAGAGTAATTATTACAAAGCATTATTGATTACCTTTCTCTGAGAATGCACATTCATGTATCTTTTAAGTGGTTTCCCTTTAAATACTTGAGTGCACATGGGGTGTATGTACATAATGAAATCTATACGTTCGTACTTTTCCTTTCCGTCTAATTTAGGTAGAGTATGTAAATTTGTATCATCCCAAATTCCTCTTAGAAATTGATGAGATTTAATTAAAAACCTCTAATGTCTAACGATACAGTATAATATGTATGTAGGACGGAAGGTAAGCTACATCTGTACTGTCTTGAGTTTAGATTGGAAAATGGAGTAGGAGTTGAAAAAAAAAATTACCTAAGAGTTGCGTGGAAGGAACGAGAGGGGAAAAGTCAATAAATAATGTCAAGCTTGTTGTGACTTGTGACAAAGCCTCAAGTAAACGTAAACGACATTCATTCTAATGACATTTCTAGCTTGCGTACAAAATAGTCGATTAGAGAGGAAATTGATTTTTGGTCTTGAACAGATCGGAATGAAATTAGACAATCCGATTAATCTAAACACTTTCGTACCTGGCATGGCCTGGCCTGGTATTCCTTTGGTTTTGTGTATACCATGCATTAAGAATACTGATGTATAAGGGTAGGAATGATGGGGATAGGGGCACAGTATACAAATCCAACGCGAGAATAATATGTATCTACAAAACATTCTAATGGGTGTCATGGTCATGGAGTTTAAAATGAAGCTTCAATCTATTCTACAAATAATACTGTATTTTAGTAGGTATAGGTATCCACGGTATCCTTGAACATACGGGGACTGCAGGACTGCACCCAAGATTAGTTAGTGATTCAACATAGCCCTGTCCTTTTTCCCATAATAATCTAGACACTGACTAATTCCCTATGCCATCTACAAATCGAGACAAGCTAAATTACACTTAGCATCCACCAAAGTGTTCCTTCCAAGTAAACAACCACGCAATATTGTTTACTCACGTTTCCACAGCTCGACTTTTAACTTCATTTCATCCGATTTCTATCTCACTTCACTGCTACTCAAACCACCAATACTAATTTACCATTGTTTGTATGTACTGTAGTGTGAAATGCAATTCCATATACTCCAAACCCTCATGGCTCAATCCCTAGTTCCTATGCCGTTTGTCTGGCCTACCTTTAAAGATTCAAATGTCCCTTTGTATTTCCCAACGTACTTGTATGTGTATTGGGACAGATACACCGGCTAAAAATAAAAGCATAGCATCAATTCTTTTTTCTGCGCAAATATTCCATCTTCTTGAGCATCCCACTCAATTTCAATAATTTTCATTGACGCAGATCCTTCATTTCTATCATGCAGCCGTAACCATGGGTTACGCGGAATTCTGCGAAAAAAATCATTTTAAACTGTAAAGGTTGAGCAGATTCAAGCCTTCTCAAAACTATTTTAAAACAATAACCATCCAAACTTTCCCCATGAACTATAAACGTATTTTAATTATTTGTGATGTTATAAAACAGTTCTAATGAAATGAAAATTTTAGTATAAGCGCTTTAAATTCTGTAAAAACATAAATAAATTGCATGTAATGCATTCTTGGAATTAGAATATGTATCACTCTGATTTTGTCATCAGGTATTCTTCTATCGAATTTTGTAGGTAGGTTTGTAAGTAGTACGTCTCTTATATTTTTCTGACATGGTATATAGAAATGCACCCTCCGTATCGTCAGAGAAAGTACTGCCATATTACAATTAGAATTAGATTAAATAAGAGCGAGCCGAGATTTGCCGTGATCAAGTTCAAATCAAGTATTGTACTGAGCAGTTGCTGTTATGTTATTAGGAAATGACATCGAACTTGAAATACTTTTCCTTCGTTCCCTGACCCAAGCGAATAGCGAAAAGGAAGCTGAAGCTGAGTAAAGGAAGGAGGTCAGGACAGGAAATTTGCATTTATTCATCTCTCATAGGACTTCAACTAGTTTGGCCTTCATCAGAGTTCTACACGTACATGCGATGAGAGGGAAAGGGATTGAGGCGGAGTTCGAGGAGCCTTCACTGACGCTTTCACTCTATGTATGTACGTATGACTCTGATTGCGATATGTATATGACTCGCGCCCGTCTTCTGTGAACTACAACACTGTAGTGGAAGTGTGCCGGAAATACTAATTGTAATACTAATACCGAATACCGAGAAGGGAAATACATTTATATTTGTGAAATATTGAACTTACATAAACCTTTCGCGTTGCATTTTTATGTATGTACCTACCTATGTATTTTCCTTCTTGGAGACTACACAAGTTCGTTGGACGAGTGCACGTCCTGTATTACTCGTACGGAACACGTAGACTCCCAAGGTTCACGAGTACTCACTTCTCTATGGTGATGGTGTGGGAAAATAGGAGCTGGAGTAGAGAGAGAGAGGTGAGTGCAACTCTGGGGAAAGGAGACAGGATTTGAGTTTGACGGAGAATGACAATGAATGGGAATGAAGAAGATGACGTGGTGGAAGTTGGACATGTCCTTTGGACCATTGAGACCCACAAGACAAGTTATAGCCTCGTAACCAGATTCTCCAAATTCGTATCTCCATCTCCATCACCATGTACAACTAACTACAGACTACAAATCCAACTGACTCCATAGCTCCAGTCCAACTGGGTACATATGGGATCGAGAACTGAAGTGAATGTCACGCATACCCTCTCCTCGCTTTCTCCTCCACGACCACTCTCTGTCAGCTCACGATCCGTCCGTGTTCCATATATATAGACGTCACTAGAACTATGCACATATGACCGTAGAATAGATATACTTATTCACCACAGCTCCGGCTCCACGCATACGATATACACATGTGGAATTGGAAATACTTACATTCATATGATATTAAACTTGAGTCATGTCTTGCTCGTAACCTTATCTACATTTTAATGTCAAGTATTTTTTTATTGGTGAAGATTGCTTCGTTGATATTGTTATTTGCTCATTTATATGCATAGGGTGTTTGTAGAGACTCGTAGTGTATCATTGGATGGACGCATTCATAACCTTCACTGGAAACCAAAACTTTTGCTTCATCTCCACCGCCAAACTCACCCACCCACAGTCACACCATCCTGCTCTGAGCTAAACAATGTACCTACCTTACACATCTATTCGTTGATTTGACTAACCCATGAGTATCGAGGCTCACGTTGATTTAAATTTGCTATATGGAACGACGATGCGATAAATTCGAAATTCGAATGTGAGTAAGAACCTCATACCACACCTCACACCTCACACCAACATCCAGATCTAGTTATTCAGATAGTACGTG
>JAQFZE010003981.1:0-11806 GCA_034695245.1 Dicyrtomina saundersi
TTTGACATTTTAGGTTTGGCGGGAAATTCAAATTTTCAATATTCCCTTATTTCTACATGTCTACATAATTTATCTCAGTTTTGCATTTCTCAATGACATTTGACATGCAATATATGATTTTGAAGCTCTTAAAAACAAAAAATTCATTTAAAATAGCAATTAATTACATTTAATTTTTTAAATTATAATTAACTTTCAAATAGAAATCTTTTAATACCCATTTTAGCATTAAAGAGTAGTATCCTATATTACGAATACGAATACGAATACGAATTTATTCAATGTTCTTTGAGGATGACCCATAACATTCATGAGATAACATCAGTTTACTTGATTGGCGTACATTGTACATTTAAAATAATATAAACAATATTATGAAGAGCAGGTATAATTTTAAAATTAAAGTTGGAATTGTGTGTAACTAAATATATTTCTTTTTTTAAATAATAATATAGGTAGCGCTCACTTAAGACTGAGACTGACATATTAATTATAGTTATATATTAAACACTGTTTTACAAAGTCAACGATACAGAAGATTTTTTCAAATGACATTTTGTGCAAAAATAAGTTAAATTCAAATTCATTGAGCACACTTATTCTAAACTTGCGGAGGTACTTAGCTCTAAACATATCGTATCTACAACACTCAACAACAAAATGAAACATAGTGTCATTATATGAGGGTCCACAGTGACTGCAGCCCACAAGTTCATTAAACTTAACGCTAAGGTGATTAAATTTTAGATATGTGCTATTAGTGCGAAGTTGGGCGCATAATCTGAGATACTGAATAGGAAGATTAAAGCATAGGTAATTACTTAGATTGAAGTCCCTTTTAAAATGTTTGTATGTGCCATGGTAAGACGAGCTGTTCACTGCAATCCGGTCTTCAGCCTGGCTTTGTTCGACTGCCACACGATAAATATTATGTTATCGGCGAGAGTATTAGGGGATTGGTCATACCATACAAAAGAAAACCCTAAGTTGTCAAGAATACCTTTTATTTGCAAAGCCCAGTTATATTTTTCTTGAGCAGACTCAAACGTAGAAATGGAAACCAGTCTCTCGTAGCAAATTCTATTGAGTCTGTCTGGAGGCATTAATAAAATTCTAAACCAAAATTTAAGAGCTATAAGTATTGCATGACAATTTAGTTTGGCTCTCCCAGTTTCTAATCGAATTAGGTATCCTGAAGTACGACGTGGAAGCCATAGTAAGTTTTTGAAAAAACGAGTTTGTGCTTCTTCAATAACGTCAAGGTATTGAAGTGACCATATAGGGGCAGCGTACAGTAATGTCGGAATTGAAACAGACTCAAACAGTTTTATTCTGGCATTCCACGACCTAATTTTTGCTTTAGAGAATGTATTAATTATTGCTCCATTAGACAAGCATCCTTTACTGAGCATATGATAGGCTGCGCGATAAAACACCCCAGACGAGCAAAATTCAATACCTAAGTAGGTGTAGGAGTCTACAACTTCAATTTGTTTATCGCCAAGCGACCATTTCCACGTATGACAAAGAGGTCCCCCCTTTCTAAATATATAGTATCCTATATTACTGTTAAGGCTACTATACCAAAAAACAAGGGCTTTAGCCCTTGTTTTTTGGTTTAATAATAATAATAATTTATTCATTTTGTCGATTTGGCCTCAGCCCATACAACATTCATAATTAAAAGTTGGATTTTTACGGATAATTTATCCTTGGTTAATGTTTAGTCAGTTGGTGATAATGTGCGTTGGTTTGGTTATTTCGTTTTGTTCCTGTAAAAAAGCATGGTAAAGAAATTATAAATGAATAATAATAAAGTGACAATAGCATTAGTATGTTCCATTTATATTACATATTCATAATTTTTGTAGAAATTAATGATGTTCTTAGTAGCTCATATTGAAATAAATACATGTGAGATCATATAATGCAATAGTAGTAGTATTGTTTTAGGCTTATTCGTAAGGGTGGTCAAATTTATCAGTGAGTGTAGGTCAGTTTATACTTCTTCAGTACATTTGTAGTAGAAATTCCGGATTCTTAGGGCTTCATCCTAGAAGTTGAAAAGTTGTTCAAATCCCCTTACATCAAGGTAGCAGCCGAAGATTTTCTGATTCATGTTTGTTCTGGTTGGGCTTGTGCTCGTCAGTTCCTTGAGAAATTTGGTTCTGGGCGGTTTGTAGTGAGGGCAGTTAAGCATGATGTGAAAGGTGTCTTCCTCTTCTCTCCCGCACAGGTCGCAGCTGCAAGGTTCCTCTCGCTTCTAGATTGTGTTCATACCGGAGGTAAGTCGTCTTTCCTCTTAGAACGATTCTTTGTAGGCCACATCTAAGCTTCACTAGAAATTTCACCATGTTCCAGGCCAGACTCAGTTCAAAGTATTCCGATCTCAAGGCATGGGTCTTCAATAGAACGTAGTGCCTTAGTGTGTTACATCTCTGCATCTGCTCAACGTCCATGTTGATGCAGTTCAGCCGATACTTTTCGAGGATCTCACTTTTGTGCTCCAATAAATATTTACCATTTAGCTTCCTAAAATCTTCTTGGAGAGATGCATCAATAAAAATCTGCCTAACTTGTAGCATCCATTATACCCGGGATTTTTTGCTTTGGTGTTCATTGCCTCTTTATAGCAGTTTTTGGCTATACTGTTTTCCTCAGCATTCATAGTCTTCTCCAGGAATTAAAATAGTGCTTTAAAAATCTGCATCTTAATGTTCTGCGCTCCTGTCTCTAGTCTGAGGTAGTATCCTGGCGTAGAGTTGGATGTTCCTGTAAGTCTCTTAAAAAACATGGTCTGAAATGTCACTAATTCTTCGGTATATCAAAACCCTCAGATTGGTGCAGCATACATTAGGATGGAGCTGACTAGTGAATTGATAAGTCCAATATGTAGGTTTATGTCTGTGAGTTTTGCTCAGCAGAAAAGGTCAAACACTTTGGACTGCGCTACTCTAGCATTGCTAAAAAAATGGTCTTTTGCTTGATTAAAGATTCAACTCTGTGTAAAGGGGACCCTTAGGTAGAAGTATTGGTTGACGATTTCTAGCGGCTTGGTTCTCCAGTTAAACGCAATTGATTTAGATATTCTGTTTCCTTTTCTGAAGATCATAATTTTTGTGTTGGTTACATTTACCCTCAGATCATGTGCTTTAAAGAAGCTGCTGAGTGTGTCAATTTAATTCAGGAGGTCCAGTTTGTTGGATGCAGGAAGGATAATGTCATCAGCGTATAAAAAAAGGATTGAAGGGTAAACATCTTTATTCCGTGTATTTTGCTTGCCCAAAGTATCTCAGTAATTTTATCGATAAATACTGTAAAAAGTGTAGGCGACAATGTTTTGCCCTGTAACACTCCTCCCATTACTTTAATCATGTCTGTGTATCCTTCTTTGCACCTGACGTTAGTCTTAGCTTGATCATAAAGTTCTTTGATCTTTTTGATGAGACACTCACTAAGTTCAGCTTCCTTAAGCCTCATCCACAGCTTATTTCTTTTGATTAAGTCAAAAGCTTGACTAAGGTCTACGAATAGGGTTAATAATTTTCCTTTCTTTTGGAGGGCTGGTCAGTTGAGCTGTTTTAGAATGCAAGTGTAAAGCGCAAATATGTGGTCTGTACACCCCCGTCCTTTCCTATAGGCGGCTTGGTTTTCTAAAATTATACCCTTTGTGGAGCAGAAGACATTCAGTCTATTTAACATGATGCAGGTGTACAGCTTAGTTATAGTATTGATAAGAGCAATCGGCCTGTAATCACTAGGTACTTCTTAATCGCCTTTTTTGTAGACAGGTGCAGTTATAGTTTGAGCCCATTCGCTTGGAATATGTTCGTCTTAAGCTGAGTTCAGTAGTTAAAGTAGGTAATCTTAAGTTGTGTCGTCCAGTTTTTTCCATATTTAATTTGGGATTCCATCAGCCCCGGGTGATTTATTGTCAGCAAGTCTATTGGTGGCTTTCAAGAGTTCCATAATGGTTATCTCAGCATCTAAGAGAGTAGGGTCGCATTCAAACGCTAAGTTACTAAATGTCAACACTTCCTCAAATTTCAGTATCTGTAGTTTCAAACACCGTGCGGAAGTGGACATCCCACTAAGAATAAGTGATGTCGTTTGGTTTAAAGTTGTACTTCTTGTCTATAAGCATGTTTACAGCCTTCCAATAGCTTGTTGAGTCTTTGCTATTATAAATTTAATGTTGCACTGTATTAAAAAAAATCCTTTTTGTCTAAGCATAGACAACGGTACTCTCTTGGCTTGTAGGAATTCTTCAAGACTGTTGTTAGCTGGAATATTATGTGGTGTGTCCTTATTATATCCATGCAGAAGACAGAGTGCGTTTCTTTTAGCAGTGCTCTATTCTTTGTCAAACCAGTTTGGACCATAGTTTTTTCTTGTGCTGCTTTTGGTTTTCGTGCTCAAACCAGCTTTATTTGTTGTATTGTAGATAAGATGTGTAAGAGTTGCATAGTTACATTGGCCGAAGTCTAGGGTTTTACTGTTGCTCTCTAGTTAAGCTTGAAAGATTGTTGCTTTCTCTTTACTTTATCTTATGCGGGGTTCAACAGCTGCAGCAGTGACTATCGGTTTCTGTTCTATCTGTGTTGTTTGGGTTAGTATTGGGAGATGGTGTGATTCTAGGCACATAATTACTGTAAAGTCACCTACGTGCTCGCTCACTCTGTCATTACACATGCATAGGTCCACAAGACTGTTTTTATTGTGTCCTATAAATGTCGGGGTACCATCTTAATCAGAGAGGCTTCTACCATTTAAGACTATTAGGTCATTGTCTTTTACTAGTTCGATCAAGTTCTGCCCTCTTTTATTTGTGTTTGGGTCTGACGAGTGTCTTGACCTTCTACAATTTAGCGCGGGTTCTGTAGTGTTCCTCCAGTTACCAATCCTTTATTTAGATCTCCCATCAGTAGGCATCTATGGCTCTTAAATTGCGGCGTGTCTTTAAGGAGGTTGTCAATTTTGTTGTCATATTTGGAAGTTAAAGGTATATATGCAAAGACGACAAGTGTATGTTTGACTTTGTGCGTATACTCAATTGCTGTCTTATATCGGTCTTGGTGTATCAGTTTACATATCGATGCTATTTTGTTCTGCATTCCAACTAGGAGTCCTCCACTCTTCCTGCCTCGTTCTCCTACTGCAGGAGTTAGGATTATGGTTTAGTTATTAAAAATTCTCTTCAAGTCGCCAATTGATTTAGAATTTCAGGTTTCGGATAAGCAAAAAATATCCACGTCATTTTGTATAATTATGAGTGCTTTGTCATTTTTATCCTTCAACATTCCATTTACATTCCAGTATAAAATTTTATTTACAGTAGGTTTATTGTGTGTGTGTTCAATGCGTTCAATGTGTATGGGCCCGCCACTGTCTTTTTTTATGTCTGTATCTACATCCATGTTTCTGCCCTGAGGTTTTGCGGCATTTTTAGCTTTACGCTCTTCATATTTGGCTTCGGCTATCACTGCTGGTAGATCAGGGTTGATGTGATAGGTAGAATCTTTTGCCTCTTTCAGCAACTTTTTGGCCCCCATCACAGTGTTGCAATCTTTGAGGGAGCGAAAAGTAACACAGACTTTGTCCAATGGGACGCCTCCTTTGCCTCTTATCCTTCTTACTGTGTCCAGTTTTATAGTGCCTAACTTCAGGGTGTCTCGAATCAGGCTTGTAACTTTAGCTAAAAGTTTTTCCTGTCTTTCCTCTTCTTTACCTCCTACACCAGTACAAATTAGATTTAGCTTTTTAGCCTCTAACTCCATTCTAAGCAGTGTCTTTTTGAGCTCGTTGTTGGTGGTAGAGCTACTTGAGTTCTGTTCTAGCGCCACAATTATTGCTTCAAGTTGCTCATTTTCTTCTTCCAGAATGTATATCCTAGAGCATAGTACTTCCACTTTATCGTTAAATCCTTGTTTCATAGAATCAAGTTGCTTTCAGATGTTGTATTCCGTGGTTGCTATTTTTTCTGACAACGTGGTCGTAATCTCTAGGTTACCTTGCCTAATGGCTGTGAGCACGTCTGCATAACTCATTTTATTGCTATGTGATTGACTCTCTTCCTGAACTTTGTCTAACTCTAGGAGGTCTTCAGGAGTCAGGGTTTGCGGTTTCGCTTTCTTGCTTTCCTGATTTGTTTCGTCAAAGGGCAGCTTTCGCTTTTTATTGTCGTCACTATCATTGGTTTTAGGTGCTGCAGGTTTTGCGAAATGAGGGGAAGGGGTCCTGTTTATTTAATTGCCGTCCTTGATTACGTTCGGCACAGGTCAAACAGGCAACAATTATTAGCGTCGCTAATGAGTGGTTGCTTATTTTAGAGTCGGCGTCGCCAATCGCTGAATTATTAATTGGTTTTGGTCAAATTTACTAGTATTGTTGCACGCAGACACGAATTATTTTGTTCTTCTTGACTGTGAGTATTGAATTTGTGCTTAGGCGTGCTTTGCATCAACGTTTGCTCGTTTCCTGTCAAGTCAATACTTTGTTCACATCCATTATATGTGTGTTCTACTGTAATTTTCGAGTTATTCATGTCCTTCTATGGTGGCCGTATTATCAAGGTTTTATGGTAGTTTTTGTAATATGAGGGTATCATAATCAAGTCTCCGTTTTATTAGTGCCACACTATACAAGTCCGTCCTAAATTGCGTCCCACTGTATGTTATTATTAATGTAATCAAAACTACACAGTGACAGCATCCTTGGCATCGCCTACGATAACTGTCATGTATAGGGCTGGTGGGCAAAATTCGTGGAAAGAATCTTCTGCTCGCGCTGAGTGTGGAAATTACCGTGTGAATGAAGGCCCCTAATCAGGTTGTCCACTGTTGACTGACTGTATAATGAGTTGATTGTTGGCACTTAAATAAGACTTAAAGGAAAGTTGAACGTTGAACTGATGACGCGTTTTTTCCAAAAAGGGTTTAATTTGGTGTTGAGAATTCAGTTGACAGTTAAAGTTTCAGCATTTAATTATAACTACCAGTAGAGACATTCCCCAGTGTGTTTGGCTCTTGTTTGTTTCATTTGGAGGTTTCTTCAATTCAGTTTCATCATGTTGTGAATGTTTCAGTTTTCGGTCACTTGAGTTTGCTAAGATTTTGGAATAGTAATTATGAAAACTAAAAAGAGAATGGAGTATCTGTTATTTCAATTCAGGTCAGGCAGTACTCCCTGTTTTAAAGTTTGTTGTTTGATTGAGTTGTATGTTGAGCTGTGGTTATAGGCTTTAGCTGTGCTTCATATTTTTCTGAGTAGGTGTACTTGTTGCTGGAAATGGCTTTCTTCTTGTGTCTCTCGGTGAATGTTAAATTCTTTTATTTTGTCACCCACTTTTTCAAGTAAACACTTTATTAATTAATTGCTCAATTATTTGCTCAGCTTCGATCGGTTTCGGATGCGGGAAATTTTTCTTGATCAGATAAGTGGAGATATGTTTTAAGTATTTTACTATTTCACGGGTTTTTAAGGTTTAAAATACTAAATTTTTTGAAGCTTTGCAGAATTTAGTACTAGTCTTTTGCCCGCCAAACCAAGGATACAATACAAATATAACTTTTAATAAAATACAAGAGGCATAATTATTACTCCAGCTGCACCCACAGGTTATGATTATGATAGATATGGGGGTAGGATAGGGAGAGGGGGCGGAAAGAGTAAGTCAAAAACACCTACAAAGCAAAATTCTGCATTACACGTGTAACGACATACCAAACACCTATATACACGATGGCGGTAAGGGGGATTGGGAGAAAAAGTATGATTTCAGAAATCCAGCGTAGCCATACAGTTAAAATAATTGAGGAAGGCCATCTAGCGCTCATAGTGTGCGGTCATACTCTCAAAATCCTTGACGTGGTCTGAATTTATAATTCAGAATTCGACATGAATTTTGTGTCAATAAAGTAAAAAATCATATAACATAAGGAGTGTTTGGGAATAAAGTTCAAGTGAAATCAAGAATGAAGAAATTATAAAGGGTAAAAGTAATAAAAAACAGAGAAAAGGAGAAGCCCATGGAAACATATAGGAAGAAACCCCCGTTAAAAGCCATACAACGTACAACAGGACTTTCAGCATCCAGAAGAAAACAACAGGATGACTGGTAAAGGACAAAAGGCTGGTACAAGTCCAAGTTTAACTATCGACCCATTGGAAGCAATAATGAATAATTTAGATAAACTGGATACGATGGAAATAAAAATCAATAAAATCGACAAAATTGAAAAAACTATAATGGAACTGGAGAGCAAAGTGACAAAAGCAGTAACAAAAGCAATGACGGCAGCTCTAGCAGTAATCAACAATAAGTTAAAAGAATTTGATAACAGAATAAATAAAATCGAAAACAGGCTGAACTCAATCGACAAGAATCTTGCAGCCGACAAGTTGTACATAGTACTTGATGGAATTGCGGACAAAGAACACCCCAAAATTGCACATAAGGTAATAATGGAAACTATGGAAGTCGAAGATGTCAACATACTTACCGCTAAAAGACTGAGAAGCAAGGATGGGAAGGAGTCGCCTGTACTGGTTTAACTTCCTAACACATTTGCAGTAATAGAAATTCTGAGTAAAAGTAAATCTCTTATTGGGTCAAAGTTCAGAGTGAGTGAAACCTTCTCAAAAAGAGAACAAGAAGTAAAACGGGAGTTGGTAATTCACGTTAAAAACTAAAATCCTTTAACAAACGTGTGAAGATTAACGGTTTTAACAAGTGCATACTTAATGACGAGCAGTTTATTTTGGAGGGAACTAAACTAAAGAAGTACGATCACTAGAAACCGAATTAATGAAAACTAGAACTTAATAGTGACAGAAAAAGTGATAACCTTTAAGAATCTTGAATTTTCTTAAGTTCCAATTTAACTCTGATACAATAAATATCTTACTCTAACTAAATTTAACTATATAAAACTTGTATCATGGAAAAAAAGTGACCATAGAACTAAACTAATCATTTGCCAACCAACTAATCATTTGCCAACCAACTGCGGAAAGTTCCTTTAACGTTTAATTTTAACATACCCTAAGTTTAATGAAAACTATATTCAACTTTGTAATCCTTAAATAATTAATTTTTGACACAAAATAATATAAACCTAAATCCACGAAAATGTGTATGCACCTAGATATCAACTTATGTTTAACGATGTAACCTCGAATTCTAACTTTAAAAATATCAATGTACAATAACTTAATAACTTAATTCTAATTGCAGAATATTACATTTGTAAAACTTTTTGCTAACTTTGTGTGATGGGTGTTTTCGCCTTCAGACACAATAAAGTCAATCAATCAATCAATCAGCTAAAATGATTGAATTATGGTTTATTGGGATAGGGAATGAATAACGTCGTCAAAATCATCACTCTTATAATCGCATAACCCATAAATGACGTTGCCTAGATTTTTAATATTTTATTGAGATGGTCCATATTACTCTTTTATTACCAGGGTTCATAAATAACGTCACCTAGTGTTACACGTTTTTATTGGGATGATCCATAACGCCGCCCAAATCATAACTCTCTAAATACCAAGGTATGCTAATAGCGTCACCCATATTGTAACTATTTAATTAAGTTGGTCTATAAATAGCGTCACTAACATCATTACTGTTTTAACAGCAGCATCAATAAGCGACGTCAACTAAATTTCTATTCTTTTATGGTCCATGCTTCCCCATGCTATAACTTAAAAATTTTGCAAATAATAATTTTTTAAATTGTTTAAAACAATACCTCTCTACAAATCACTCGTACCGTGCCCAATGGTGCCAGGAAAACTTGTACCTATCCCACTTTTACTGGCGCTATTCCTGCCAAGCCCACTTGTACTTTACCTACTGGTAATAGCCATAACTCGTGCGAAGCCCATTCGCATCGATACTGCTCGTATCCTTCCAGTTTGAACCTTTTCTGCTGTTGCCAAGCCTGTTATTACTAGCATTACTTGTACCCCAATAACTCGTACCTAGCCCCCTTGTACCTCAGATATTCTAATCAAACCCAATCGTAGCAGCATTGCTCGTATCCTGTCCATTTCTACCAGCAAAACTCGTACCTAACTTGCTTTTACGGGAACTTGCTGCGATGGTTTTATATTAGCCTTACTAAATACATAAACATTGTTTTCCAGTGATTACAACCATTTTGCTCTAAACTCAGCATCTACTTCGGGCTCACGGCGGATAAATCCAGCGCGAAGCGCCGGATTTTTTCTTAAACATTCAAAAGCAGTTGCAATACCACTGAGCTTGAGCAAAATTAGATTCTACTACTAAATTAGAATATAACGCTGAAACTCATCGCTGATACCAATTTATATTCAAATAGGTTACACATGCTTTTATCTCCATTTAAAACTCTTCTTTATTGCGAGTAACACTCGTATTAAATTCGCGATTAAGTGTCGAAGGTAAAAAAGTGTTCATTCTCACAGCTTAAAACCAGTTGGTCCATAAATGGTGTCACAAAAAATATCCCCAATTTTTGACCCACCAACCCCTGTATGATCACTTTAGCAACCTAAGAATTTAACATAGCATGTCATCAATACCCAGCTAGACCCAAAGACCCTACCGATGACATCATTTATAAACGACCCCGTATGTACGTAACTAGTATGCTACTATTATACTATTATACTTGTCCATGTATAATCTAACTAAAATCAACCATCGCCAATTATGTAACCTGTCGCATTTTTTTGCCGCACACTCACAAAAATCCCAGGGAAATGTTATCTGCGTGCATCGCGTTGGTAAATTTCTGACCACTCGCACTCCCACTCCATCACACTATACTACCTCCTCTCCTGCTGCAATGCCGCATGCCGAATCCCGTCCTGTCTCGTCTCACTCCTTTCCACTTCCCACACATGTACCACAGAAATGCACTGTACAGATATTCGATGGCTTCTAATAATAGGCGAGCAGATTTGATTTTACCATTTTGACTTTATTACAGATTACAGATCGAATTCAGCACCAAGCACAATAAACTGCAGACTCCTGAACAGAACAGCCAGAATTCATTTTGGACTTCATATTATAACTATAGTTTATAAGCGATCGAGACGACTCGATCATCTAGTGTATGGGGTTTTTGTGTCTCATGGTCTTCTATAAAAATGGGGTGTTGAAACACTGGAGTTTACCACTGACCCATTTAAAATTCATATCTTTGTCAGCCTTTCTTTCAACAAACAATTAACAGGATGTCTGGGACCTGCCCTTTAATATTTTAATATTTGGTTTACTGGGTAGAATCCCTAAGGATTTGAGATTTCATCTCTTGTAAGCCCAGTATCACTATTATTTCACTGAGACTCGAGGTTCCTCCACAATTTGAGGTCTCGAGCCCTTTTTCTAGAGAACAAATTTCTATGTATCCCCAAGGTTCGAGTGGCTAGTTATAGGATTAAATCTCATTCACTTAATGTACCATTGAAGAAACACTGGAAATTTAAATCCAACTATGCCACCCAGTGAACCATAGAAACTCAGAAATATTATTGTAATTGGTGAACTTCCTCGTGGTGCACTTGTGGCTACCGTGTATGTGTTGATGTGTGTTGTAATAAAATGATAAGAGTTTTGTGAGAATCTGATATTGAACAACAAAGAGTACAGATAATTTTAATAGACTGTTTGAAAGGAAGATGATAATCTTATTGTAAAACCGCGTTACTGGAAGTCTGGCTCAAGAGTAAATTCTAGTCAACCAAACTCCTTCAAATTACAACTCGGTCCACGCCGTTTCTCAAATCACAAATAATTATAATCAGC
>JAQFZE010003982.1:0-11804 GCA_034695245.1 Dicyrtomina saundersi
TATGAAATATGACAGAGAAATGACTACTGTCAAACTTCTCACAGCTTTATGACAACTTTAAGAATTGCGTCATATTATAGTCAGTAAACTGTTAGATTTAAGGATTTCATATTTCTATCATCAGAATGATGTGAGCGATTTATGAACTGATGAACGGATTATGATATCATTCTGAAGGGTCGATGCCGACTGGGTAAGTATTTTTAAGATAAGTTGCGAGTGCTCCGCATCCTCTAGGTGCACGCGTGCAAGGTATTGTCGACCCTTGTTTACTCAATGAGATCGCACTGGCAGACAGGGGTGGCAAATCGTCGGTGAAGGATCAAGTTTGATCTTCTCCATTTCCATCCAAAAGAAATTAAGATCATCTCCATTCTGTACTAAAAGCTAGTATGATCATCTCCATTTTTGATTACATACGTACGACTAACGCAAATCTCTTCAACGACGACAAAATGCAGAATGCTTACTACTGAATGGGGTGCAAACGGCGGATGACATTTCGGTGTAAATTGTATTGTTTGGTTACTATCTCACACGAAATTTCAAAAGAATTTTGAATTTTACTGCGCTGTTGAAATCAGTTTCCATCGTATTTACATAAAACTTGAAATTTCTTATCTCGAGGCCACTATCTGCAAAGTTGTTTCAGGAATTTTCAAAAACAAAAGAAAAAATTCTAGAAATCATCCATTTATGTATGTAGCATATGATTTATTTTTAAATTACAAAACTTAAAAAATTTCGAATTTACAAAGTTCGTGAATTTACTTTTGAGATAAAGTTTAAGGATCCTAAAACTCAAGTCCGTTTATTTTCAAAATCGGCCAAGAACTTTGGAAATTACAGCAATGCATAATAATTGCATTCCTGAATAATACATGCATGCATACGATTTTTATGAAAAAACGCTTTTAAATTAACGAAAACATTTTTTTTTCAAATTCTGAATAACGCTTTTGTTGACAATTGCCCGAAGTTGATATTTTTCATGCTTTGTGAAATTCCGATGAAAACTGTACAGGTATTACTGCGCGATAAAAGTTAAAAAGTTGAAGATTTTTGAATTCGCTCGCGCGGTTGTCACCAAACCTCGCAATTTACGTGCGTTCCCTATTCAGTAGTATGTATTCTGCAAAATTTGTCGTCATTAAAGAGATTTGCGTTATTCGTACGTATTTCATCGAAAATGGAGATGATCATACTTGCTATTAGTGCAGAATGGAGATGATCATAATTGCGTCTAGTTCGAAATGGAGAGGATCAAACTTGATCCTTCGCCGACGATATGTGTTTACCAGTAAGCCCTCAAATATTTCCGTCTCAAACTGTAGGAACTGCTACGGACAGATAGACAGATACTGAGCGCACCCCTCTTCCTTAAATTCTCACAATCACCCGGTTCAACTCCCTACCAACCTACTAACAGATATCCCCAATACTGACTCCTATCAAGAGTATAACCGACTCCTCCGACTCAGGAGTAAGACCAAGCCGTAGCTTTGCCAGGCCACTCAGCTATGTGATTATTGAATATTATAGAATATACGATACGTTACGTTGCCGTTGGTGGTCTTAAGATCTTTTAAATTCAAGTATTTCACCTGGCACTGACATTTCATTTTTATGCAGACAAGATTGGCAAGATTAGCCAGAATGGCTGGAGCTAAGAGGGAAATGTCCAAGAGAAAATGGGGAACAATAATTGAAGCAGCAAGGAATGCGGGAATGTCAAAAATTGTTGGGCGCTCTCGGTCAGAGGAGTCTGTTTGTTCAAACTGCAGTCAAGGAAGTTCGAGTGTGATTCGCAAGTCCAGGCAGCAATCGACCACGGACGCTGGGTAACCCTCTTGTCCTCCTCTGCATGTCGATTATATGTACAGGGTAATGTAAATATCTTCAGTCGCGTATCTAGGGGTTTGCCAAATAGGCCTCCCTAACTTTGATATAAATAAGAAAAAGTTAATTTTTATCATGAAAAAAAACTAGTTTAGAAAAAAACCTAAAACATCATTGTGAAAATGGAAAGATTAGTTTTGGCGCGTATGTAAGATCGTATTGCTTGTTGGGTACCAGATATCCTGATTTGAGCAGGATTGCCCTGATTTGAGGCTCATTCTCCTGGCTCCTATCAAATGTCGATCAGGTGGCCAAATGTGTTGATTCGAGATAATCAATCAGGCTAAATTATAAATATTGGGGCACTTTGAACTCATAAATATTTCTGTATAATTTTTACAATACTTTGTTTGGGGGTTAAAATATTAGAATAGTACGGCATCTATGCTTCAAGAAACGAAGCGCAAGATGCTTTAGGTGGGGGGAAATTGTGCGCCTAAATATGTCGTTTACGGATTTTTATTGTGCCTGGTTGCAGTGCATTGGGCTGACGTCATGTAGAATCATACCAGGATTTGAAAATCACCCACATATTGTAAAATGTATAATTATTTTAAATAAACTTAATAAATACTTACTTAGATTAATCAGAATAATGGACATTAGGGCACAGTGCCCGCAGTGAACAAAACGCCCACGAGCAAGGGCCCACAAAAATAAAAGTAAAACTTTGAAAACAAACATTTATTTTTTACTAACTTCCAAACGCTACAGATTTGCCTAAAAAACTCAGTATATCGTCCAATCAGGCCCAAAGATTTATACAACATTATCGAAACATTTTGAACTTAGAATATATGAACTCACTTTGAGCAACATTTTCCCCACTAACTTGACTCAAATAAAAGACTTATTTTTCAGAATGGCGTGCCAGCATTTTAATTTGTATTACAATAATTGTGGTACGGAGCAATCACTTGTGTGCTTGTTCATAAGTAAATACTTCAAAATGGTTAAAAAGTGAAAAATGTTGGACAAAATGATTTGTTTCGAGTCGCAGCAATCAGACATGCGCTTACAAACTATTCATTGATTGATTGAACTTTATTTACGTGTTATTTAAACCAATTTGGCAAGAAGCCATTCTTCCATCGGTAACTATATCATTAAATTTTAACAATTACAAGTAGTCGTGACGTAACGACCACATCTGTCCTCCCCAATTCAAACCAAAGCCGCATGTAAATACAGACGTGAGACCAAGTAAAATGCGAATCTGTTTTAAAGGATTGGCAAACCCGGTAATTGATAAATCCAAGGGTCCACTGAATACAGCTCTACACACTACAAATGATGAAAAACTTTTATGAGCAAAACAATTGCGTTTGAAGTTTGTCTTTATTACAGTTTCAAATCATGCAATACATAGTATTGATTCCAAATGATGTACACTACTTAAAATATAAATAATAAAATAAAAATAAATAAGCACAATACACAATTATACAAAATACGATTATCATACACCTCAGCAATTAATTTTGTTACCAAGAAATACATAGAAAACACTACTTTGGATTTTTTCGGTTCCTTAAAATAAAATCAATTAGTCTAACATTAAAGACATCACAAAGTATACCATCGTCACATTTTACAGTATCGGGTAAATTATTCCAATGATTGATTAAACGGTACACAAATGAGCTTTCAAAATCTTTAAATATAAACACACATGGATATTCTAATGAGTACAAATCACTAGAACGAGTTGACCAAGCAGACTCCTTCTTCAAATACCAATCAGTAAATTAGCAATACCAAACCCATACTTTAATTTATGGAATGCCAATGTCTTAGAATAACACATAATTCTTTCAGACAAACATGTTTGTACTTTCAAGTAACATATCCTCATTGGCAGTATTAGTATAACCCATACAGAAAACAATTATCGTGTTAATTTTATTTTGTAGTAACTGCAATTCCCTTTGACTTTGCACAGCATATACATAAGGACTACTAGTCTACTATAGATGAGACGTACGCATTTAGCATGATTATAAAAATATTCAAATCCAAATACTTCTTTAAATTACATAGCATACCTATAGCCGACAAAATTCTATTTTTAACATACGTGAAATGCTGAGTAAAAGTTAAACTACAGACAACAATTATACCAAGATACCTGAAAGTCTGAAAACGTTCAGAATCATTACCACTACACGTTGGTACAACAGAATCAGGTACCTTCAGATTACGAGACTTATGCAGCACCATAAATTTTGTTTTATCTACATTTATTTTTAGACTATTGATAGTAAACCAATTATTGACCTTATCTAAACATAGCTGCATATACTTCAACATATTGCTGAACACATGTGCATAGTAATATAAAATCATGTCATCAGAGTGCAGAAAACACTTAACTCAAATCAAAACCGCTTCAGCCACTTTATCTATATAAATAATGAAAAATAATGGCCTTAAAACAAATCCTTGAGGTACACCTAGGCCCATACAAATCAGATAAGTGAGACCTTATTTAAATTTTACATGTATGTACGATTTCTGAAATAATCAATAATAGGTTTAAGCAAATGACCACGGAAACCCAAAATCATCTCTAAGTTTCACCATTAACTTGTCATGCGGTATTGAATCAAAAGTTTTTGTAAATCTATAAAAACAGCAATGACGCGTCCACATTTATCATCAATATAGCTTAAAACGTCTTAGGTGAATTAAAGGTTTGCTGCAAGGCATTACCGCTGCTCCGAAACTCATGCTGCTCATCACACAAACTCATTTCCATTAGTATTCTGTTATACAGCATTTTCTCAAACAAATTGTCTAATAAAATGAACAAAAAAATTGGGCAGTACAAGGAAGCATTAAAGCGAGTGCTTTTACCCTTGTATAGTGTCATTACTATGGCGCATTTGAATTTTGTTGGATACGCACAAAAAACAATTGTGTAGATGAAAGGGCTAAACGCAACGCTAGCTCACTCATACAATTATTCAAAACACGATACAAAAGTTCATTGGGGTTAACGTTTTTCTTACGCTTTATCAACTTAGAGCTAGTTATCACCTTTTCTCTAGTTAATGGATGAGCTTGAAAATCATTTACATGCGTATCATTATATAAAATATTCAAGTCAGCATTGAAACCTTCAAGTACAATGGTATTGGCTGAAGCATCAGATACTTTCTTGTTCTTATTAACTCAAACTTCATTTACTTTAAGGTTCAAACCATTTAGGGCTGGTTTATACTTTCGTGCCAGCCTATTGTAAGCACTTCATGTGTTAGTGGAGGAAGGCACTGCTAAAAACTTATGCCGATACTGACTATATTTGGCCATTTTAATCTCATTGTTTGTTTTGTTTTGTAAAGCTTTGTATTTATATTTCAACTTTAAACTCTTGTGCTTTATACTTTAAACTTTCAAATAATCCCTACAATAAATTTGCCGTTTAAAGTTTGCAGTGAGCCACCCTAAAAGTTTACTCTAGACTCTACGAATAATAATGCGAGCATGTTAATCATTTATATCAGTGACTTGAAATTCAAAATAGTGCAATGCGTCGTCAACATCATCAAACATTTTTATTGTAGACAATGAAACTTTACTGCTTTAAGAGTTAAATAGCTCCTAGTCAGTGTCAGATTAATTTTGTAGGGTTATATGTTTAGTAGGAAAGTTTTTTTGTTCTTATGTTTAACTACATATACAGCATAGTGAGCCAATATTCCTACTCTCAGTACACCACTCACACGTAAAAAGTCAATATTGTATTCATATATTATCTAGCAAACTGCTAGCAGTAAGAGTTACTCTGGTCTCATGCTGTATAATTTGACTAATACCATTCAAATTAGCAGTACTGATAAGAAATTAGGATAAGTTATCCTGAATACTGAGAACAATGTTGAAATCTTCTAGTACAGAGTGGCCCATCTGATTCAAACAATTCTAAAAGTCTACAAATGCCAAGTTTATTATTCGATTTAACTGACCAATATATTAAAACAAAGACACTTTATTAATACTACAAGAAAAAAAATCGACTAACAATAAGTTGCAAAATGACCTCACTAATTTAAATAACACTTTTTTAAGGTTTTTAGCTGTAAAAAATATTTAATAGCTATTTAATGGCAATTTTTGTTCAAATTTAGGTTTCAAAAGATGAAGACAAGACAGAGCAATTTAAGCAGATTTTGTTTAGTTATAAAAGTAATGCTTTTTAAATGACTTCCAATTTGTTTGATCCATATGCGAGCACGGGTTACCACGGTTTTTATTAAATAAACAATATTCCAGTTGAATTTTTCCCTAATTTTACAAAACACATGGTAACCCGTGCTCGCTTATGGATCGAGACAAATAAAAGTATTTTAAAAGGAATTATTTTAAAAAATTTTGAAAAACTACTTTACTTGCTTCGTCTCGTCAGTATGGTTCTAAACATCAACTTAAAACAAAAGTTGTAAAAAACTAGTTTTTACCGCTGGAAATCTATAAAAGAGTTTGTTTTGGTTAGTGAGGTCATTTTGCAACCTATTTCAAGTTTATCTTTTTGTTTGTGGTATTAATTAAATCTCCCTAAACTTGTCTTTTTTAAAATGCATTGATTAGTTAAATCGAATGATAAACTTGGCATTTATAGACTTTTAGAATTGTTGGTATCAAATGAGCCACCTCCATTTCACTTTTGCCTATTAAATCCATGAACTGTATAGTCGCTCAAATTAAACATACCAGATTGAATTCCTTTAGTAAACTTTGACCTAGTAAGACAGAGAATATTATTATGGTATAATTGAATAATCAGTTTCAAGCTCTCAATCTTTCCTACATTTTGACTATTTAAATTCAAATGTATTATTTTCAAACCTTTTTAAAACTTAGGTTTCGGGCAAGCAGGTAAAGCCTCATGCTGTGAAAGAGATAACTGAGTACTGTGATCAGTGGAATTAAGATTGTCATACGGAAAAAGGCAGGTCATGCAAAACCATCTATTAGTACTACCTACCTCTAGAAATACATTTTTTGTATCGCATGACAAACAATTGCTCATCTCTACATTATCAATTCATTTAATACAATGCCATTCAGAACCATTTATATTCCTATAAATCTCCATATGCATACCTAAGCAACTTCTATTAAATACGTTATTACCCGAACGACATGAAAAATACAGCCTCATCCTGCCTAGCTTAAGGCCGCATATCTTACATTTGTAATGCATTATAGTCTACCAAAAACTTAACTTATTTACTTTAAAAGAAATGACAACAAAATTTTGTAGATACTTAATAAAACAATATAAAATATTAATTCGGATGATCCAAAATAAATAAATAAATACATTTAAACGTACCAGAGCAAAAAACCACAGCTGTATCGATTATACTTTAAATTTATAATTATTAAATGAACTTTTTTTCTTTTTGACTAAGTAAATACCAAGGCACCTTACAAAACAAGAAATCCAAAAAGGCTCCTAAGCACATTAACTGACGGTCTCGCTGAGCTGTGACCCTGGTACCGAAATCTTCTTCTTGGTCTTCACAAATTATGCGGATTCTAAGAATTTAAATCCAAATCTTCGTCAAAATTATTTTGCGGGCAATTGAACTAACCCAGCATGATACAGATGAAAGCTACCGTAAGCACTGTGGCTTCAACGGACGCCAAGAACCCTGAGTTAGGCACGAGCTATGCTCAAACCTTCGTGAGCCTTGGAAGACAAACGTAAAGTGTTACTGTAAACATTGTGTCATTTCATTCATCAGTTTACTGTATTCATAATTATTATCATTTTCTACACTTTTGTTTTCGAGTTTGTTCATTGATCATATGAATTCTCCTAAATTAGCAATCCGCTTATCAATATTAATTAGGTAGAGACTATTTAACTATTTCAATACAGTTTATAGTTTGTGCACATTTAATGCAATCTTTTTCTTTTTGGTGACCATGTTTGTGTATACAAGTTGGTTTTTGCAACTTATGCTACAAACAAAAGGTAACTTTTTGTAAAAGTGGGATTTAAATCAAGTAATTGTTGAACTTAAGATGCCACGGCTCACAGATGCTTCATTAAAAGCACGTCTAACTGCATTTGCTTAAAAAAACGACAAAAAGTCATTTCTATCTGCTTCTAATGTTTAAAACAGATTTTCATGTTTTTATGCTATTGACTTACGTTGAATGATAATTTATCGGTACACCTATTTCGCTCGTTTGGCATGTTTTAAATTTAATTCATGAAAAGTGAAAAATAGTGCTTTGGTCTAACACAAGCTGAATCATTAAGCACTGTAAATTGCTTTTTGCTTTTAACCAGATGCGTTATAAGACCATTATTCCTCTTAGCTTCAATGTCACGAGTTATCAATTCACAGTTTTTTCATTATATTGCTTGTGTTAAACAGTTATATAAAAAACTTGAAAAAATCAATCGTACGTGAATACAAATTGCAAGGTATGTTGTACCTAATTCTAAATAAATGCAATTTGAAAGTACTAGTGCTGTAAAGCTGTAGCAATGTACTTGTCATATTCAAGAGTAATTTCGTCATCTTCAAACATGGTAATATCTGTTTTTGTAGATTGTCTATTGCCTTAAAATTATTTGCATATAATAAATGGTTCTGAATATTTTCAGATTGTTTTACGGAAGCACCCGGAACAATTTCTAAAGCACCACTTGTTTTGTTTTTTAATAGAGGTTTACGTTTCATAATTCTACGTCTGTCCAATCAATTGTTATTTTCAAAGCATTTGAACAAAAATTTGAAATTATATCTCTTATTATTGTTACTGTTACCAGGTAGCATTTAATTCAGTTTTTTACGTCTTGCTTGCTGATGAAATTAAGGTCAAATACGTCAGACATTGTTTATTTGTTTGTATGTGAGCTTTATTGAAGTGTCCAAATTATACAAATAACATCTAATTAGTGAGTATTAAATTCCAATAATAGACACAGTTTTTCTTTACAATATATCAAGTTCAGTATTTTTAAAACAAATCCAATTACGTAATATACGGATACAAACAGAATCAACAAGTTTTACTCTATGAATTAAGGAGGTATGTACATAGAGAAGTATCTACATTTTTCACTCATTATAATATAAGAACTTAAATCTATCTTAAACCCAGCTAAAGAACGAACATTAATACAGAAATGTGATGAAAGGTTGTTCCAAATATCTTTAGCTTAATACATAAATGATTTTTCAAAGGCTGCAAACGAGCTACGAGAAATGTGCTCGAGCAAAATAGTATCTCCTGACCTTGTTGGTTTTAAAATTGTTTTAACTTTAAACAACTTATTTAAATATTTAATACTCGATCTATATTAAAAGTTTTAAACACAAAAGTTACCATAACATCATTTATACTATATCTGACAGAAAGCATATTAGCCTGCTCCAGAACTATATATTCAACAATTTGTACCCTATTTTTACTAGGCGTTTTAGTTCACAATGAAATTTAAGAGATTATAATAATGCTCGTGCTAATTATATTTTGTGTTGTTAGGTAGCACTTATCAGTCTTAACAGCCCATATAGGCGAACAGTAGTCATTTACATAAAACATGTGAGCATTGACCATAGTGCAGCAAACTTTAAACGTTATGTAAAAAACATCTTTTGCTGTACATGTTAAGTCCATGATTTATCAAATTATTTGTCAGGTTCCTATGAAAACCTTGCTTCTTCAAGTGGCTGTTTCATATTTTTTTTCAAATCTTGGACATTTTTATCACGTCCAGAAAAAGTATCCAAATAAAGCTTAGAAGAAGAATGTTCTAAAACTTTAATCATTGAAACATCATACTTAGACCTATTAGATTTATTGGCGTTGTCTTAATGTTCAACTGATACGGCTGAAATGATATTACTGTGTATATTTAATGTGCAACAAACAGTGCCTGGCAAATAGGTATTTAAATCTGATAGGACTAATCGTGCAATTTTATCCTATTATGTTTTAAATTAAAATGTTACTGAATTTTTACAATCGTTAACTGCATTTGAAAATCCAAATTTAACCAAATCTGGCAAAATCAAATTGATATTGATCTCACACCTTCCAATTGAATAATATTCTGATGCAATTCCTTTTTGATTCCAATGCCGCAGTATTAAGTATGCAGTAAAAACTGTTAAGACTACTCGTGTATAAGTTTAAAATTGAAAGACTTCAAGATTACAGCGCAATTATGTCCACAGCGTAGTGTAATTAACGTTTTCATGTCCTACGTTAACCAAAGCAGCAAACAATTTTGTGTGCTGGCATCTTTAAGCAATTTAAATGTAGTATGCAACCTAGTTGTGACTTTTGTAAAAAGCAATACTGCATGTACAACCGAGTTCCTTCCGTCAAGTTATATTTAATTTCAATTTTGTGATAAATATCTAACGTTTTGTCTATTTTTAAATACTTAAATCTCTGTATTGTACCACTTGCTTTCTTAATTACCATTATATATTTATTTAAACTATACTTGTGTTGGTAAGATAGAAGTTGCATTCTAAGCTCACAAAATCTTAAAATTCTGGCGTTTCCAGATTCACGATATATAAAGGTATACGTTTATCTAATACGTGTTGTTTTACAAATCCTCGGGGTCTGCGTATTCTTCTTATTCAATAAATTTGTCACTACCTTTAAAAAATGTCATTTATTTTAATTTAAAAGCTGAGTTTTGTATAACATCTTGAAATCATTGTGCCTTTGCTGAATATACTAAAGACTACAAATGTTTTGCTTATTAACTTTGTTTAAAACATAATTTTTACCTTTGTTTCACACACGTCTAAGAAGTTAAACAAGATTTGGATAAAGCTACTGTACAATTAGGTAGGTCTGCAATGCTTATACTTACAGGATCATGACTAACCTCTCTCACAACAATTTATTCGCATTTTCTTGTGACATTATTAAAAAAGAGGAGCATGTCCTATAAATTTACACTATATGTCACATTTCTTATTAAATTGAATTAATACTGTTTAATTTTATGCTATATATAACTGAGCAACATACTGTATTGCTGGTAAATATAAATATTTTTTTAAAGGTATAGTGCTATTATAATTAAAACTTTAATAACTAGAACTATTATTTGCAAATACTGCGTTTTGCAAAGTATTAATAAACTAAAAAGTTACAAAGTAAAGGCTAAATACAGTAATACATGCATTCCATTTCCCAAGTGTAGGGTTAGCAAATTTAATATCTGCAGCTTTAAAAGGTTTAACTGATTCTGTACACTTGAATATTCTTTTATGTTTAGATCTACGTACTTAAAAAAATCTCAAAGTTGCATTTAAAGCTATATTGTATCCCGTGCAGAACCGTTTATAGTAATCTCAAAATTTAGTAGCTGACTTTGAAAAATACACAATTGAATTTTCAATTTTTGATATAATCATATCTTCTATTCAATAATTTATTGTAATTTTTTAGAGCACGTTACTCACATAAATTACAAAACAAAAAAGTTGCCTCTGTAGTGTTGTCGACTACTTTTACAAATGTATGTAGGAGCTAAACCACATGGCTGATTTTATCTTTCTTGAAATTTTCTTGGTGTCTTTAAATAAGTTAGCACGCATTTCTCAATATCAAAGTCTATAAGTGGACTATTTTGTATTGATCTAATTGTATAGGATGTTTTACAGTGTTTTTGTATGTCTATGATCCCTTTAGGTTGACGGTAACCAACAAGGCTTTCTTCAGGGTTGACAAATAATAACTAAAAAATACCTTTATAAATATATATAAACAGTAGTCAGGGGAGCCTTGGTGGTCCTATGGTCTAACGGTCTGACACAGGATAGGGGATTATAATGAACGTAATGTGAAGAATCTCTAACACTAAGCTCTTACGGTGAGTTACCCAGCTGTGACTTCACGTGCTAGGT
>JAQFZE010003983.1:0-11804 GCA_034695245.1 Dicyrtomina saundersi
GCCTTGAAATTGAACGAAGCTCATGGAAGCCCAAACGAACGAAAATGAACTTTTTTCTGACACTAGTAGTAACTGTAGTATTCAAGACGGACTATTTTTGTCTGAACTACTTTTAAAAACTAATCTCAGACCTTTATTAAATATAATCTGCAATTACAATGCAAACTTTGTTAACCAAAATAGATCAAAAGTAAATAATAATATCTACTATTATATGAGCATGAAAAGGTTGACAAGTTAGGTGGGAGGGACAAGAAAATTGGTAAATTTCGCTGGCGCCATTTGTAAACAGACCCGTCACCCGTTTTTAGATGCCCATTGTTTCTATTTACTTTAGTGCTTTTTGATATTGGTTCAATCAACCATTAATTGTGAAAATAAGGTCAGTTCAAGCAAAGTGAAAACACAATACAGACCTGCCTGCTTGCTTGTGTGGTTGTTTTTAAAAGTTTCAAGAAAATAGAGTGAACGGTTTGACCCGTAGCGACAGACCATCAGACAGACGGACAGACAGACAGACAGACAGACAGACGGACAGACATGACCATTTTATAAGATGCTTGCTCAGCATCTAAAAAGCAGCATTGCATTAAGATATATCGTATTAAATGCACAAAAATAATATGCATTAACTAAGAGCAGAAAGAAAATTAAAATTGGATATAGATGAAAGAAAAAATACTTTAATTTGTGAAATATTAAAGCAAATTGTAACTACAACTCTAACTAAACTGAAATAGAATCCAGGTTTAGGTATAAATAATAAATAGGGACTAGATGATCTAACTTATTAGATTCATGGTATTTCATATGAAAACCCTGTAACCAAATGTGTTGAAATAAATCAATTATTCAGAAAACCAAGACAATTATTTCAATCAGTAAAACAATAACTAGCTACGCAAAATGCATATACTAAACATTTAAATATATACATTAAAACCAAGCATATATCACACGTCTGGACTAGATTTCAAGTGGCAGACTGATCTAGTCCTTAGGACTCAAAAATAGGTTAAAGATAATAACGGATGTAGATGAACAATTTTTTTTATTGTTACATCTTAGAATATATTGAGCTTTAACCTCCAAAAACTAAAAATGTAGATTCAACAGTAAATTATTTTTTAAATATCATTTACCAAGATAGAAATCTTGATAACCCTTATTCTAATAAACAAAATATTTACAATTGTAAAACATAATATTTTTTAACAATGCGATCTCAACTAGCAAACAACACCAAATAAAACAAATTTAATGATTAAAGAACGACTTGCAGAAACAGTTTAACGAAAAGTTTTTAATTTGCACCACAAGTTGAACTACAAATGTTTAATTTGACGAATGAACAACTAAAAACAAAACAAATTGGCGTGTTACTAGATCCTTTTGCAAATTACAATAATTAAAATTATACTTGCATCAAAATGATCTTACGTGAAGCAAAATAACTATATTTTCAGCAAAATAAATACTTAAACAATTTTATTTTAAATTACACAACTACAGAGTTACATGCAACATTCAACAATAATAAGCACAAGTTAAAACCTTAACAAAGAGTAAGAACATATTTATTTAAAAGTGGGTTGAATAGAGGATATATACGATATACAAGAAACAATTCTAGGACCGTTAAAAAATGATAGCACCGCCTTTTATAAATTTTCTAGCCCACCTACTCCATTAATGTTAAAAATACAGCAGATTGGGAAATATGATATTTATCTATCTACAGAAAAAACATCATCTGTAAAGTCTGACTTTTTTAAATCCCATATAAACTATTGTTCTACCTAAGCTATGCCTATTAAAATATCATTTTGACCTGATGCACCGACTAGTTGTCACATAAGCATTAATTAAACAGCTTCATGGGGGTCTGAAATAAATCATTTCACCTAAATTAGGCTTTAGAATGCACAAACTCACTAAAAATAAGAAGAAGTGACGAAAGTTTTTAAGTATTTCATAATGATTTTAATTTAAATAGTTATACTTTATTTTATTAAGATAAGCTTTATCAGCATAACTTGTAAAATGTGTATCCAAATTGTACTTGCACTAGCACTTTTCAAACCTGCACCCCTTCTACCTTGTCCTGTACCTGTGCTTGTGTCACACAGACCACATGAATTAGTGAAATTTGATAATGTAATACTGTATGGCATAAGGGAAAAAATAAAACAGTTAATCAATCCGAAAGCCAATTGCTATGCTTGACATTTTAAAAATTCAAATTTCATGCCGTGATTGGCTACAAGCATTAAGTGTAAAACAGGAAACAAAGCGTCAAAACGTTACAGTGAGTTTATACGTCACAATATTTGCTACCCTTTTTTGTACCTAGTAGTACCTAGTGACACCTTATTCAAAGGTGAAGTTATAAAACTGTTGGACTAAAATTAATGCGTTTTGAATTTCAAAGTGTAACTTAACAGTGATAGGTAAGATTTTGTGTAAATAAAAAAAGATTAAATACATTATATAAAAATAAAATTAGGCATTTTTGATTAGCACATATTGATGGAATTTGTAGTTGTGAAGCAATATAAAACTATATAACAATTTAATTTGTTTTAGCCTCAGAATGTTTACGTTCATTCCAAATTGCTTTAATTTATGATGCATTTTCAATTTTATGTAATGTTTTATTGGAATGTCAAATTAGGTGACTAACAACAGTTTCAAATAGAAAATTTTTTAGTGTGTTAATTTATTTTAATTTTTAATTGATTTAAAATAGATTTCTAATGAATTGTAATACATACAAGATGAATAACAGGACATAATTATTGTAGGACTCGTTTGCACAACAGAGCATTTCTTTAATTAACACAGCCTCGACGGACAGAGCGGACGCTACTTATTCCAACACTATTCGTGTCATACATGGGCTTTGGGTTGATGCAGATGGAGGATCCACCAAAATTAGTAGCAGCGTAAAGGGTCCATGGCTCTCTTCCATTTACTATGAGGGATGATGCGCTTCCTCCAATGTTTGAGTTGTCGGCAAAATTGTAGTGTTCCTTGCCTTGAAAATTAATTCCTTCGTAGAGTGTGATTGTATTGTCCGAATCGGTGTCGGAGGAGCCGACAAATCTGACTGAAGACACTTTGCCTTCAAGGCTATGATGTAGGTTCTCTTCAGTGTCTCTCATCAATTGAAAATACCCATGATAATTATAACCCTCATAAAGGATCCACCTATTGTAGCAACATTAGAACATGTAAAATTTTGTATTTTTATATCGCGCTAATTAAAATCCTTAACAGCCTCAACAGCCTTACCAGCAAGATTAGACAGTTTCATTTAGTTTTTGTCGTAAAATCTTATACGTATAACTTAAGAACACGTAAATATAATGCATAGGACAAATTAAATTTAAGTAAATGTTTTATTTTTAAAGAGAATCAAAATAACATATAGCATGTCAAACTGCTTAGAGAAATGCAAAAATTGGCCAAATTATGTAGATAGGTAGGAATGTGGGAATATTAAAAATTTTAATATCCCACCAAAACTAAAGTTTTAAATTTTGACTGATCACTCTCTTCAAATATGAAAAAGTGATAGGTCAAAATGACGGGAATAATGAGAAAAACAATATGTATTGCGATTGACGCGCGAATTATCAAAGCTTTAATTTACATTTAAAGGTAATTATAATTAAAACAAATAGTAAATTAAATAATTTTCAAAGAATTTAATATTTTTTATTTTAAAAGACCTTTAAAATAATGTATCATGTGTTATTACGTTAAGTAATTCAAAAGTCGTCCAAATTATGTAGATATGTAGGAATAAAGTAATTAATTTTTTTTCGCAATATTAGAAGACCAAAATGTGTGTAAACTTACGTGCCCTGGACCTTAGCTTTGACAGCAGTATTATCGAAGCTTCGGTCGCGCAAGTCTTGCGAGTTTAGTCCTGACATTCTAACGCTTCTTCCATCTTCACTGTAAAGTGTTAAAACTTGGCTTGTAGCGCAAATTGGAGAAGGCTTTGCAAGGAGAATAATCAAGATGTTCGCCAAAAAGAAATTAGCTGTAAGTATTCGCGTGAGTCCCATTGTATTTTTGCTGTCTAAAAATAAATAAAAGATAGGCAAGAATGTACGAGCTTTAAAATCAAAATTATACTTTGTATTAAATTTTTGTAAGTTAGTAGCAACAAAACCGAGACGTATTTAATTCTAAATTGAAAAATGTCTCCGTATTTATACAAATCTTGAATACACAAGTTTGTTTATTTGAAGAATTGTAATATTTTATTAGGTTTGTCACACCAGGATAAAATCTGTTTTAATTTTTTTCGTAGCCATTAAATTGATTTATGTGTTGTTATGTGACAATTTTAAAATTGTACCTTCATAAGTATTTTTTATTTTTGTAATATCAGTATTTAATTTATGTATCGCTTATTCTACAAGTTAGGCCTATACATAATTGTTTGTTGGAAACAATAAAACAAATATTATAATACAGGTAAGTAAGTAAGTAAGTATGGGCTTTATTGTCATATTTCACACAGCGAATAAATACACTGATTTTCGGGAACAGACATTTATGATATATATCTAAGACAACTTAAGGTATCAGAACTAGGGATGCGGTGTTCATACAGGTATTTAGTTTGCCCTTATCTATAACCTTTACACAACAATATTTTGCGGTGAAACAATATTTTAGTTATTTATTTCAATACTTGAAGACAATAATTATCACCATTCACCTGATTTTTTTTAAAGGGAAATACGATAAAGACATATATGAGATATGTTTTCTGTTTACAATAAGTTATTACTTAACAGGAATAAAATATACTTAATGTGCATGTGGTTTGCAATAATTTATATAGTTTAAAGAAGGAAAACTGACAGTTTGTTTTAAAACTTTGTTGACGTCGTAGTTGCTTAACGTGTGTATTAAATTCACACCTGGGTCATAAACATTTTTTATTAGTTTATTTATTTTATTCATAAGTGTATTATTATTAAATAATGTACTTGTGGTTCATGTGATGAAATATGACATTCGAATCTATGCAAAAATTGAATAATAAGGACGAGCCGCTTTACTAGATACAATAATTATGTCATTTCCCAGACTTTTTATTGATGTTAACAGATAAAAATGCACTCAGTACACGTAAGTTTTATTTCGCTGGTGAAGAAGCAATTCCGCTTTCTTCCAATATATTTTATAAAAGTTAAATCCGCATTTTTCTAAAAATGTTTGAAAGCAAAACCACATCTTCGTAAAAGCACTTTATTACGATTATTCAGCTCAGTTTGCAGCCACACTATTTCAAGGATGTTTTTATTCCACTTGCGTGTGGTATTGAACTGTTGATACTTGTTTTTAAATTCAAGCTTCCTATCTAGGGACAATACTTCATATGAGTTTGTTTTTAGAAAAATGCGGTTTTGCTTTTAATTTTTATTGAGAATATTGGATTTGCTTTGTCACCAAAAATATGTAGCTTAAAAATAATTCAATATTATATTTTAAGATTGCACCTGTAGTATTTATTAATTATTATACGTTTTTTACATTTTTAAACTGCAAATTTTTTTGCGGCTTGCCCTTCACTTTGCCGTTTATTGCGACTATGTTTGTTATATCGTCCATAAATGATTTTACCCAAACTGTGACTCTGTTAGGAGTGTAAGCACAAACTCACCACAGTATAATTATGTCACCACTTGAAAATTTAGCTTAACTACTTTACTGGTATAGTATCAATATGTGACAATATATCTACCAATAATGCAACTAGGCACTAGAGATTGTGGCTCTGGTACAGAACTATGTTGGTGTGGCAAAAATGCAGAAGCCAGTGATGATCACACATGCTTAAGGCATGCGGGGGCAGATTGCAGTAACAGTGAAGACAGACTTTGCAATGCGGTGGAATACTTGATATGTACTACTGCTGACAAATGTGGATGTGCTGGTGATTTCTGGTATGTAGTTCTATAGGTAATACTGTAACAAAAAAAAAGATAAAAAATAGCCTATGAATAATAAATTGAAATTTAATAAAAAATATTTTTTAAATGGGAGCCAACAAAAAGCTACAACCCTTGTTCACAATTGTGCGAATTACTCCAAGGCAAATACTGCTCTTCCGGATCAAATTCTCAGCCCTGCACAGAATTTTCAATGTGTAGCAGTCAAAATCATATGTGGTTATTTTTACCCAGTTACACTTCCGCTTTGAATGGTACATGCCTCCTTGTGGGTGAGCCATCCTTTGGAGCCTCTTGTGAGCATGTCAATGACTGCTGTTGGGAGGACTACTTGAAGTGTGGACCAGAAAAAACTTGCGAGTGTCATTTTGACTCATGGGATCAATTAAACTCATTTCTATTTCCAAATGTCACTTTCCACCACGAAATATGTCTGTTAAAAAATAGTTGTTAATCCGAATAATTGAGAGCACGTTTTATGTTTTTTTTATTTTGCAGGTTCAACCCAAGTTTTAAAAAAACTTTTCGTCAGATCACTGTGCATTCCAGACTCCGTTGCCTATGCATGCACAGAGTACGCCGACTGCACATACAACGTCGATGCTAGATACATATGCCTCTGCAGGGAAGACGGCTTCGTAGCTTCAACGGATAATCGACGTGTAAGGAATTTTTTTAATTATCCCATTTAGGTTTGGAATAACATGTAACTATAACAGTCATAATTTTCATAAAGTAGAATTGATTTTAAAAAACCCGCCTCTATTTCTTTAAACCTTGTTAAAATTACTACTAAATTAAGTATTTTATGTCACATTATTGCATTCATTAATTTATTTTCAGGTGCACCAATCCTGCAGAATTTATAATCGGAATTTGAAAACTTTTTTATTACTAAAGACCACTACAAAAATGGTTACTAGTAGCTGGCATTCTTGGAAAACCTTTCTTTTTTTAAATTTTTAATATATCATAATAATTTACTAATAAGCAAATGCCGCATAACGGGACTTGTATTCTTGCAGATGAGCTAGAGCCACTGTACGGAACCTATTGTGATCATGCGAATGACTGCAGTCGGAAAAACTACTTGGAATGTGGACCGAACAAAACTTGCGAGTGTCATTTTGATTTCTGGTGTAAATTAAATTAGCTATTTAAGTCTCAATAAAAACACTGCTTTGTTTCTAATTAATCAAAGTATATATTTGCATGCATTATTGAAATGAGCGAAATTGTTGTTTTGTAAATCTATTTTATTGTACAGGTTTAATCATAGAAATGTACATTTCTATGGGTTTAACCCAAATTTAGAAAGATGCGAGCTTTTCGTTCGTTCTCCGTGCATCCCAAACTCCAGCTTCGCGGGTTATGCGAATAAACGCTGTGTAAGGAAATTTTTTTTCCAATATCGTATATAGTTACAGTTACTTTGAGAACAGAGATGAGCGATAGTAAGAGATAGGGTAAAAGCACGTTATACATTTCTTTCCCACGTGACCCCCGTAAGCCAATAAGTAATTCTGCTGGAGCATTCAGGACCAATCACCGATGACTTTGGAACACAATTTATAATTCTCGTGGTGAAATTTTTAACTTTCCTCCGCCTTATCTCGCCTTATTATTGCTTATCTCTGCTTTGAGAACATTCACTGGCAAATATTTTTCCTAGAGCCTAGGTAAGAAGTTGCATTGATTTTAAAACTGTGCAACATTAGGGATCGTCCATACTTAACATCATCAAAACATCCCTAATTCTATGATCCAATGACAATGACCATCCCCTGTCAGCAGCTTAACCATTGTTTTTATAACTATCTTTAACCTAGGATTTTATTAGTAGCCAAGTCATTGACCGTATCGATGACGTCATTTATGGACGAAGCTCTACAATATAGTCTTGGTATTCGTCCTTTTTGCCTATAAAAAGAAATGAAAGATATTTTTTACTATTAAATAAATTAAATAGATTGTATAATTGCAGGTGCACCAGTCCTGCAAGGGTTACAAGCGGAAACTGGAGAGTTTTCTTATGCTTAATAATAGGCACTAAAAAAGTAATTAAAGGCAATAAATCGATAAGAAAGACTGTCCATCAGTTTTAATTAAATGAATTAATGCTTTTATTGATAATTATTACGTATGAAGTCGTGAAAATAATGGAATTATAAAAAAATTACTGTTTTAATATACATTATGAATTAGTTATACATTACTTTAATATAGTGTTACTGCAAATTAAATAACGTATCTACTTTATTTATTGTAATTGCAATTTATTATAATACATAACATTTTCTGTAAATTCGGGTACTGAAACTATCATAGAAAACTGAATTTTTTGATTTTAAAACTATAATATGTAGTCTGTAAATTTTAGAAATTAAAAGTAGCAAATGCATTTAACTAATCGACTTGTTGTTTTTTTATTTTAGTATTTTCTATAATCTTGAATTAATTGAGACATGAAGCAAGTCGGAAATATTTGTATTAAATCTTTAAATTATCTTTAAAGGGAGCACCTCACCGATAACGTCATTTGTGAACGATCCCTTATGATGATCGCAGGTTTGTAAAATTAACTTTTACTAACTATAATAGTTACTTACATTGTAATTAACATTCGTTTACTATAACGAGCTGGTAGTATATTGTATTATTAGTTAGTATATTATTTATTGTATTTTCCGAATGTTAAACATTAATGTTTGAGATAAAATTTTGAAATAATTTTGATTTCAAGGACAAAATACTTAATTCGTATTTTACATGTCTTAGATTTAAGTAAAACTTAAGTAAAAGAATTGTGGGAACTTCAAAAATTCAAACCCAGCCAATCACAGGCTTCGATTCAACAAAGATAGACTTAAGTTTTCCTTTGACTTAAGTCACCCTAAGTCTGTGGAATTGAATAGGAATTTAAATCTGGACTTAAGTCTGACTTAAGGAAACTTAAGTCAGCTACTTAAGTAACCAACTTAAATCAAAACTTAAGTACGAGAATTGAATCCGGCCCATGATATATAATTATATTAACATTCTAGCTACGTATAAATTCAAGCTCCGGTATTTACAAGGTTGATAATATTTAACATCAACCATTTACTGAGCTGCATGCTGCATTTACAACTCAATAAATTCGCAGAATGAATGGGTGACTTTTTGTCTTTGTACTATTTCGTTGGAAAATGCAATGGGAGACGGTACTACACAAAGAGCTTCTCTTGCTTCAAGCCAGACGTGTAGTAATTAGTAGTTTTCGTTTGCTACGGCTGCCTTAGTTAGGCGTCGTAAATATATCTCGGATACAAAATAGGGGGGGAGGGGGATTAAGTGCATGATACTTTTGTATACTATAAAACAGAGGGGGGAGAGGGGGGGTACGAGCACTTGATCACGGATACAACAGAAAATACTCATATCACAAGGAAATAGTTCATATTTATTTATTTTATTTTTTAAATTTAGCAAATTTGGTTATTCAAAATTTAATTTTTAGTTCATTGGTAAATTATTTTTTTACGCATATAAGTAATTGCTTTCTCTTAATTGGGGGAAATTCACAATTCGATGATTCGTGATAAATATTTTCGCAATACAAACAAGTAGCTGGTTTGTTTTGTATAAGTTTGAATGGGCGATTAAATCCGTGGGGCAGCGATTTCAGGCTTCGTAATTCATCCTGTAATAAACTCTTCGTTTTCAGTCTTTAATGAACCATTTGACTCATAAAGGAAGGGTCAGAGGTGATCCCGTCGAATCGGCCCCATATATTTGTTTTAGTAAAAGAGCATGTAAAAAAGTATATTTGCTTAAAAACATGATGCCAATGGGCTTTTTGACTTGCTACTTCAGATTTTAAAAAATATAAATTACCTAATGGTAATTAAACAGGCACCATATTTAATTGACCAGAAAATTAATTTCTGAATCTTTGGCACCGTGCAGCTCCTACAATTTCAGTCTGAAATTTAAAAAAGTGTATTTTTGGAATTCCTAGAGCATTATCTAAAAAGTAGTTTCTGGATTTTTGAAAATTCAAAAATTTAATTTTTTTATAAATGATGTATTTTTGCGGTCCTGTGTATGACAAATGTACAATTTTTCATTAAACTTCACTAGATCGCCAACCTTACAATTTTTTTAATTTTCAAATATCAGAAATTATTTTTTGAATAATAATCTGGGAATTCCAAAACTACATTTTTTTTTTAAATTTCCGACGAAAATTGTAAGAGCTACGACTACAGGGTGCAAACGATTAAAAAAATCATTTTCTGATCAATTAAATATTGCGCTTGTTTAATTATTACTAGCTAATTTATACTTTTAAAAATCTGACTTAGCGAGTCAAAGTGCCGATTGACATCACATTTTTAGGCAAATCTACTTTTTTTACGTGCTCTTTTCAAAACAAAATATACGCCGCCGATTCGGCGGGATCAACTAGTCTGACCCTTTCCGCGTCAGAACTAGCAATAAGATTGACCTTCGGACCCTCCACTTCATGGTAATTATTAGTGACATGATTAGCTGGAATGCTTCTGAAATTAAAGCTGAATTTTGAACTCACATTTTCATGGTTGTTTTAGTTAAATTTTAGTTACCATATAGTAGAAGAGCATGTAAACTGTATACAAATATTGGGGGGGAGGGTGTATTTGGAACTGTATACTAATATTAGAGGGAGGAGGGTGGTGTCGCTGATCACTTTTGTATACTTAGGGGGGAGGGGGAGGGGGTACAAAAATGCCAAAAAAGTGTATCCGAGATATATGGACGACGCCTTAGCTTATCGGTCACAGCAAAGAATGAGAAGCTGTTTGCGTTCTACTGTATCCTGTCACAATGCTGAAAAATATGACGAGTGCGCCTTTACATTTGCACAAATCTTTGTATGCAATGGCAAATATTGGAATGATGATTCTGCGACGACGAGACTGCAAACAGAGTAGATACATAGAACTTCCATACATCTCATCAGTATTTCATTAGACATGAACTTTAACGTATGAAACTAATATGCCTCTGTGCAATACCTAAACTCTTAACAAAATGTTTGATATTAATTAGGCATGGTATATAAATGATGTCATCTGCTAGGTGGGTGGGTCTTAAAAACCTCTCCATTTAAGCCCATGTTAAAAAAGATGTCATTCTATTGTTAGGGTGGGTGGGTGTATCAGAAAAAGGCATGTCATCGATGACATCATTTATGGACCATGCCTTACTAATCTTCACAGAATATTCACATGCATTTTACTACTGGTCCAGAATGGTTTAGACTCGTATCACATGCCCATCGGACAGTCGCAATGTAACAGCATACGTGAATTAAACGTAACATACCAATTCAATGGTGAAGATGGAAGAGAGGGTGACGTTTATGACAGTAAAGTGTGAAGCTTCTACACTACTACTACATGTATGTACTACAATCTTCATGTACAAAGTAATAATAGGTGCTAAAATTCGTCAGTGAAGACTCAGTTATTTAACTGAAGTAACTCATTTTTTAGCTAAAACAAATGCATAATCCACAACAAAAGTTAAAATACCTATATCCTAAAAACTTGCAAGTATATAGTACATTTTGTGCATTATAACTGTATGTAAATATATACAAATATTTTACAATTTTCTAAAATATGAATATAGAAACGTTTTTAATTTTAAGAAACATGCAAACAGTAAATTTTGCACTTTTCAACAAATCAATAGAAAATTTTGCACTTTTCAAAAACAAGTGAATAGAAAATTTTGCAATTCTTAAAAACAGATGAATAGAAAATTTTGCACTTTTTAAAAACAAGTAAATAGAATATT